>JAHQIW010002393.1:0-235023 GCA_019055375.1 Parelaphostrongylus tenuis
AAACCTGATCAATAACGGTTCTTGCACTAAGTCTCAAACAGTAATCTACAATATTTTGCAATATGACTCTGTTGAAGCACTATTAAGTGCTGTAATAAGAATGAAAATGACCCGGATGTAAGTGCCGAGCTTGCAACAGACTCCGAGAGCATACCAATGTTTTGATCAATGTCCATTACTCTTTATCGGAACATGCGCTACTTTTCTCCCTCACCAAGACTATTACCATATGTCGACATTTTGATTTGCTTTCGGCATCTCTTTTATGATACGGATATGCTGCTTATTGCAACTGACGGTTACCATAGAATGTTAAGCAACTTATTTACTCGGACACCGAAGCTTAAATTAATGTTTAGTTTCAAAGACACACAGTCGATCCTCTGCAAAATAGTGAAGCATGAAAACGTTCGATGTTGCTGAATCTCTCACTATATCGCTACTCATTCAACTCTATCTGTAACAGTTAAAGCGAGAAATCCATGTAGGTCAGACAGCGTTCTTATCTCAGCGAAAAATCTTGCTACCTACTTCTTCGATCTCGTGCAATAGAGACGACTCAAGCTCTCAGGCTGGGAGAGTGGAAGTGGGCCAAAATCATGGGACCGTATTTTTGACCATGTGTAGGCCCGCATCCCTCTGTTATCGTAAAAATCTATTATTAGGATATTGAGTGATTCCGTGGAAATGGTTCCCTTTCATTGTACAATCTGAATGGTACTCAAGTTTCGAAGCTTGGTTTTGCATGCTCAAGACCGACTCTACAAAGCAGCCGACATGAAAGTGCCCATAATATGCTGCGGAATAGAGGCGACATATCATTCTACTGACACCTATCAAAGGAGACGCAACCTTTTAGTGTGTTATATGAAAATCGAGAAAACTTTTCTTGATTAGCTGAGGCGAGGTTGGTAAATTAGTCGTAGAAGTTTGGCAGACGTTTCGGCGACTCGCCTTCTTCAGAGCCTGGGAGTATGTAGTATCTTGATACTTTACTGATACATAGTCACTCTACTGACGGCTATCAAAGGAGACGCAACCTTGTAGTGTGTGTTTTCCATATAGATGACTGCAGCCTGGCTGGAGCAAGTCATCGATCCTTTTATAGTAGGCAAACTGACACAAACTTGTTTGATAGTTCTTTTCGATTCACAGAACTAGCAATGCTTATGGTACCGATCGCAGAATTGGTAGAATTCCAATGAGAATTGGTTTCTAATATTTAAGAAGATTTTTCAGGAAAATAGATAAATCAAATGACAACTGAACGCGTAAATCCGAGGGTTTTATTAGATGAGAGATGCCACAACAACATGCCGAATAAAGAAAACGGAGGAACATGTAAGCAAAAGGTGCATATGCTAATGAAAGTGGGCTTTCGAAATAAAAAAAAGTACAGAAATTCTACCTATAGCTACCGAAAGTTTATTCGTCGTGCTGCTACTGATTTGCCTTTACACCTTTCTCTGTCATGCTTGAGGACAGCTAGTATTGATTATAAAAGAACGAAACAACACCTCAATTGTTCGCTCTTTCAACGAAAGCTTAGAGCACTAAGAAATTAGACATTTTTTGGATTGTCATCGTAAGGTCCGAGTCGAATGTCTGTCGCACAACTTTTATTTCCGACGAAGTCGTTTTTGCACCTAGCATGATATCGAGTGAATAGAAGAAAATGCATGAAGAACAGCATAGGAGTTAAGTTTGAAAATGACGCTTTCGAAGATATATCTCCCTCAAAAATTATACTCATCTATCATACTGATAGCCAATCATTGAATTTAGGCACGTGGAAAAAGAGCAAATTTGGTTTTTCTTTGGGCTATGAGGGAACAAATGAATATTCTACCTCATTCGCTGTACAAGAAGTTTTCATAGTAGTGTTAGTATTAGTTCGATCCTGTGATCCGTGGGAGGACCAACCGATCGACCGCCGTGTTGAAACTGCCACATCCACCCTGCGCCCTTCCTCACCCCTCCTCTACCTCCTACACTGTAGAAAAGCCAAAATCCTGCTGCCCGCGTATGTGAGTTTGATCTTATTTTTCCATGCAGCACTACGGAGGAACGGCCTTTCCTGAAAATAAACACAATGTTGGAATCTTAAATCCTACGCTGTCGAATGATTACTATTAACCGAAAAAAGAGCTCTGTCCCACAAGAAATGTGCGCGTGTGGAACATAATTTTTTAAAACCTTTACAACGTTATAAAAGGGTCCTTTCGAAAACCGGCCACATACAGCTCTGGGCAGAAATTTAAAATTTCAAATGGTTACTCACCTCCCCCCCCCCTGAAATATTCATGTGCAGAGAGGTCGAATTTTCAATTTTTTTCTCTTATAACCGAAAAGTACCGCAAATTCACTACTAATTTCAATTTGTTCAAATAAATCTACGCCACAAAATGTTCAAATACTGTCAACGTTTTCACTCGCTCTGTTACATTGAATTAATCAATTTTAGAAAAACTGACAATTTGTTACTTATTCTTTCGCCATTTGAAGATTCTTCTACTTCAGAAACTTCGTTGAGAGATCGTCAAGTCGATGACAATCGTCGGCGTTTTGTGTCAGAAACAACCTTATTCAACAAGGCGATTCGTATCTCCGTTTGTCGATCCTAAAGGGATTGGAGGATTAACTGGAACTCTTTCTATTTAACAACCTTCAACGGTGGTTTGTGTTACAAATATACACCTAATGATGTTGGGTGAGTGCAAGGCTTTGAACGTTGGACAGAATGCGAACCCTCATTTCACCCTTTCGGGGGCGCATGCAACCAATAGCCTGCCAACGCTCCTGTTATGACACCGCTCATCCTTCGTCAAATTAGCACCATTCGCCTCAGGAAAGGGTGAAATGCTGTTCTGATTCCTGTCTGGGGCCCAAGGTTTTGCATATCATTCAAAATAATTGGATATATATGTGAGGATTAGCTAAATTGGAACAGTGCCCAACCAATAACCGCGTGTAATACATCACGCCTCTACAGGTATGTTTACCGCCATCACAGTATAAGATTTACAAATTGAGAAAGGTATTCAAGTGCATATTTAAAAAAAGTAGCACGAAACTTCCCAAGAAATCACCGAAATATGGATAAAAACCGTGGAGTGTGTAGTTCAATCAATTTAATTCATATCAGCTCGCTATGAACTCCAAATTGTTTTGTTTACCACCGAAATATGAAACATGTTTAGAAATATTAATTTGACAGTCTTCAGTAGGATATACATATTTTGAGCCATAGGTCTAGTGCTATATAGGCGCCTATTTTCGTCCTATTGGGACTCATCAGTAGCACCCTCCTCGGTTCCGTCGATCCCTTGAGGTGAAACAATCCTCCAAAGGAACCGACGCCGAGTAAAATTAAGCACCCAAAGTAGATGATGTTATTACCTGACTTTGTGGTGACGCGGCAGTCGAGCTTACGGCTTTTAAAATGAACTATACTGAGTCCCAATAGGACGAAATAGGCGCCTATATAGCACTAGACCTATGGCTCAAAATATGTATGATCCTTAATCAGATTAAATCATTTTGAGCGGGTCTGTAAAAAAGCAGTCGATAGCAGAAGTCTTCAGTAGCTTATTCCACTTGTATGCAAAATTTTAAGTTTGAATTTGCAAGGCTGATGAACGACCGCGGTCAACCACTAGCACAAGTGAAATTGAAAGAAGATCGACATAGTAATTATCTTTACCATCGATAGTTTCTGTTACTGTAATAATTGTTTCTTATTCGTTTCTTTCATTTTTGTGCTCAATTCTCGAGTGTGTTTCATTTCTGCACTTGCTCTTCACTTGAATGTACGTGACCGGAGAAGGTTGAGTAAAGTGACGTTGGATGATTTGAAATGCGACCTTCACTACTCGTGGTGTATTTGCTTCTTGTGAGTTCAACATATCTTCATTTAAAACCATTCTTTCTCCATTTTTAAAAGAACCTCAATTATATTTCGTATCAGCTCTTTCAGACAACACTCACACGATTCATAAACTCAGACATACCAGCGGACTATGAAAATTGTACGTGGATGTGTTTCTCTTTATAAAGTAGCTGTCATTCAATCTACTATATTTTTTTTGAAGAAAGTAATTTGGGGTACATTTGAATCAACTCTCAAGAGCAGAATGTATGCGCAGTGCATAAGTGTCAAGCGATCGTGTCATCAGCTGCATCACTCTGAGTGTACAGCGCTGTATGTCAAAAAATTTCCAATCTTCATAGGAAATCAAGTTAGGCTGCGGAATTATCGAGATGTATGTAGGACACGCTTAACATCTGCTCTGCACTTGCAGAGCTGTAAAACTTACTTTGTTAAGCAGAAAGATTGGTTTGCAATATTATTAAAGGCAAAACATAATCTCGTTTTTCTTTGATTTCTTATAAAACGATAAGCACGAAATGCACTGAATGCGCTGTATCTAAGTATATGCTTGTAACAAGATGTAATAAATCTCGGGAGATCTTGGTCCATTATATTTTATTTTCAGCGGTTTATTTCGCTGAACAGGGCTTTAACTTGTTTCATACTCAATCAGTTGATTGTCCAACACACGAAATCTATGAAGAGCTTTTCTCTGCACCTAAAAAGTAATGAAATGACCTTGTTTTGAAGTGGCTCTTCACAACACAAGCAACAGCTACAGCCTCAACGCCAACAGCAGTGACATCATCAATAACACGATGCCAGCAAAGATAGAAAATGCAATTTACACACGCAAGCAGCGACCAAAGCTTCAACGGCAGCATCAGCGACAGCAGCAATTTCACCATGCCAACAGGGATAGAAAATGATAGTTACAATGCAAGCAGCAATCAACCTTCAACGGCGACATAAGTGGCAGCAGCAATATTACTATACCACAGGGATAGAAAATGCATTTACAACGCAAGCAGCAATCAAACCTTCAACGGCGACATAAGTGGCAGCAGCAATATTACTATACCAGCAGGGATAGAAAATGCTATTTACAACGCAAGCAGCAATCAAAGCTTCAACGGCAACATCAGCGACAGCAGCAATGTTCATCATGCCAACAGGGATAGAAAATGATAGTTACAATGCAAGCAGCAATCAAACCTTCAACGGCGACATAAGTGTGCAGCAAGCAATTTACTATACCAGCAGGGATAGAAAATGCTATTTACAACGCAAGCAGCAATCAAACCTTCAACGGCGACATAAGTGGCAGCAGCAATATTACTATACCAGCAGGGATAGAAAATGCTATTTACAACGCAAGCAGCAATCAAAGCTTCAACGGCAACATCAGCGACAGCAGCAATTTCATCATGCCAACAGCGATAGAAAATACAACAACAACAACAACAACAGCACACACAACGACAACAACACAGCAACAACAGCAACAACAACAACAATATCAACATCAATATCAACATCAACTACATCTTCAACAACAACTATTACTACGACGCCAGCAACAACAACGACACCAACTCCGCTGATGGATGGTGGGATCATACCATCATCATCCCCATCATCGCCACCAGCAACACTACCACCACCAGCTCCAGCATCACAATCAACACCACCGAAACATCCCCCTGAAAATGAGTCGTTGGAAGCAGAAAAAGAAGATGAATCTGATGATGAGGGCGCTGGAATAAGGTAAGCCATTTGTGAGAATTCAAATGTTATACTTCCCTATAATTGGATTCTCATTTTTCAGTCGACAGAAGGTTTAAAAAACTTTTGAACTTCTTTTTTTTCTAAACATTCAAAGGAGGTGATGAAGACAAGAGCGGTGTTTAGTAAGCAGAATGAGCACATTTAGAATTACTAAAATAAGGTTAATTAATCGATCTCATACTGAGTTTGGATAACTACTAATGACCGTATGAATTTTAGAAAAAATTATGTATATCCTTGCAATTGTTGCGGTCATAGCATTTACAATCATAGCCGTGTTGTACAACTATTTCAAGTATAGAACGGCTGTAGAACTGAGTAAGGTTTCTTCTTTTCATTTTTCTGTTTCCTCAAACATATGGGCAATCGTGGTAATTTGCTTCTGTATTTTTATACATCACATTTGCGTACTTGCTCTTTTGCATAGACCTCTTGGAACTACTTCACTAAATAGACCATATCAATAGTGATACACTGGCATGATATATTCAGTTCTCGGATTAAAATATCAGGTTTATCGCTATTACTTCTCACAAGTGTTTTATTCAAATTTTCTTCTACATCAAACCAGGTTTTCGGTTTTTGTCAAGAGATGTGGTTTACTGTAAATGTTCTAGTAGTTGAGGCAAACACTTGGACACAGCCGTGGCACCATCGGTCCCTATCGAAATGGAATGAACTATAACAGAGTGATATCTCGATAGCTACCTCATACACCGATCACTACCTCACATTGCATGGTCGACTTGCTACATTTCAGAAAGAAACTGGGCTGGAACACGGTACTACATCCACCACCACCTGTATCACCTGCCGTTCGTTGATGATCGAGTGACTAGAGAAGCACAAACGATATTCCAATCTTCTGTATAGCGTGCAAGAGTAGTTTAGCGCCTCGTTTAAGAATTCCTTGAGCGTCATATTTTTCGACTAATCGGACCATAGGGTCAGTGGCTTTTTATAGAATGCTTTACATCCCGAGGAATCCTGTCGGTGACGGCTGTGGCCTATCGGATGTCATTGAAACGCATTACGTGTGCGGCTTATCTTTTCTTCGAAATCTGGCTGGTAGAATAGCAATTTTGATCTTCGATCGCTAACGCAGGTCAAAACTTTGGATACTTTCTCTCATTTTAGTGATACGGGATACTCCTAATATCAACCTTTCGACTGCTCGTTCAATGAGGCCAAGTGATCATTCATCCTGCCTGCCTAGAGACCAGATTTCTGCTGCATACGTTAGGACTTGTAAAACAATTGAGTCAAAAAGTGGACACGGAGTCGGGTGTTCTTCGTCCTCTTTACGACGTCTTCAAGGCTCTTATATGCTCTCCATGCCGCTCCCTTGCTCCTGCTCGACTCTGGAGATAAGTCGTTCATCATGCTGATTTCATGACCTGTTTAGAAGTAACTAGGGCATTCGGAGATATTTATTTCGTTGAGCAACAATGGGGCACTCGAAGCCCATGCGTTCCTCATGAACATCGTTTTCGTCAGTTTAGTCAAAGGCCCAGCTTTCCACAGGCATTGGCGAAATTGGTCAACATTCTTTCTACTTAACCGATAATTGGTTTCATAAGAGCGACCTCATCAGCTAGGCGAAGATGGTTCAATTGTTGACCTCCAAGTACACTCTCACATCGCCTCATTCGAGGTTTGCATCACACGTTTTGCAGATTAGAAGCGAATAAATCTGACGAATTTGTATCACCTTGTCAAATCCCTCTTTTCACGTCCATAGCAATGTCATCATAGAGTGATAGTTTGGTTGTCAAATCTTTATGTAGCTCACGAAGGATTTTTGTGTATCAATGTGGGATGCCTTGCTCTTCCAGAGCCCACGACTGCTGCTGTTTCCACTGAATTGAAAGCTTTCTTTGTCGGCAAAAAGTGAGACGGTGATTATATCATTAACTCGTTCATTTTTCTAAACAAATGAGAATTGAATTAACAAAAATCTCGATATACCAAAGTCATATTGAACAACTCAATATCAGTTCCGCTAGATAACAATTTTTAGCATAGATTAGTGTAATGCCACTAACTTATCAACAGAGACGACAACTTATTTCTTTCATTTTGGCTGGTCCTGCCAAACACCTAGAAAAATTTTGCCAACAAGTCTGGTGGCGTTTTCGCAACTTCGAACAGGAATTTGATTTAGTTGGCACGGGACAGATTCGAACCGGAGACTCTGAGTGCATTGCTTTGCGCTATCTCCAACTATTGCTTTCCTCGCATTCATATTTGTTATACCGTTTATAGCAAAATATAGCCAAGTACTTGCTTTTTATTCGATTGAATGTATGAATATTTTTGAGAACCTTTTTTCGTACTAATAGGTTGTAGAAGTAGAAAAGAAAATCTGTGGAATTGCAGTCTGTCTTAGTGCATCTTTTTAGAGCTCCTTCTTTGTTTGATCTGTCATTAAAAAGACACAAAGTTGAAGGTCTTTATGAACCAGCGATTGATAGAGCGCTCCGCCTTGCTCAGTTCTAAAGCGAATCACGACACACCCCGATTCCTATAATTAGACTCTCTTAAGTGATTGGATGCATATTTGACCTATACAAACTTTCGGGCATACAGCGATGGATTAATCAAATGATTTATATGCCCAGACAAGACAGGTACCAATTCATTTGTTTTCGGAGAGAAGGAGGACTTGTCTAGGGCTTAGCTCGGTATCAGACTGTGGGCGAATCGCCTACTGCTAATCATTTTTGACTCCTGCTCTAGGGTGAAAGCAAATGAGTGCACAAATGCTATAGGTGTCGTTATAGACATTTTATTCAGTCAAAGTGGAACAATTTCAGAGGCTCTAAAACTCTCAAAGAAGTCATCAACAAAAGGAAATGAACGAGGGACACAGAAATATAGATCTGTAAGTAGGAAATTTTCCAGATAAATCGAGCTTAATTTAATGGACACTATGTTGAAATTTGAATATACTTTCATGGATCGTCAAAAAGAGCAGAACTTCTCAAAGGAGAGGTAAAGAAGATATCCTACAAAACGTTTTCAAGAACAGGAAATGAACGAAAAAGAAAAGGAAGTAAATCTGTAAGTAGAATATTTTAAATGTTATTAGATAGATGAGATCCGCATAATGGAGACTTTGCTGACAATTAGCTATACTCTCATGCGTCGCCAAAACTATGAGAACTTCAGAAAGAAGTACTCAAAAAGAACACTCCCAAAAAAACGTCAGGAACTGGAAATGGGCGAAAAAAAGGAAGAAGTAAATCTGTAAGTCGAACACTCAAAAATTTTAGATAAATGGAAACCACATACTGAAGACCTTGCTCACGACTAAATGTGTTCTTATACACGGCAATGACGATTATAATTTGGAAAAAAAGTTTAATAACATCTAATGAATCGTCAAAAGCAAAATATCAACAAAAGTGCTCATCTGCTGTTCTTAAATACTTTGTTGACTACTGAATGGAAAAAATGGGACTTTTGAGCAAAGCTATGTCTACCTCATACGTTCCCCAAAAATAATTCGAACAACAAGAGGTTATGAGATTCACACTAATCAAGAATTATAAAATCACAGTCATAGCTTTATTGCAATTAATGCGATCGGTTTTCATAAAGTCGCATTGTCAATGGGACCGTTAATATTGCGGTGGTATACTAGTCTGTATTGTGGTCTCCATGTTCACAAAGTTCATTTGTTGTTTAGATATAGATGATTAGATCTAACTGTGCTTCATTGAGTGACAATATCTGTGGATACTTGAACCTAAAAATTACTATAAACGGGCTTTGAATACTAACCTATATCTCACATTTTTTTCCTACATTTAAGGTTTCCTGTTGCTTACAGGTACCTTCTGTTAGGCTAATATTTACTGACTCCACGGTAGAAGAAGAAATGCTTCTTTTTCATTAGGTTTCCGCGAAAACACAAAAGAAGAATTTTTGATGTTATTTCACTAATAGTACTTTGTGTAAAGCCGTTCAGACTGATCCTGAAGTACACGACAGTTTGGCAATATTAAAATTTGTCACAACTCAATGAAGCAATAAACAATCTATGACCACCTGTGCAAACTATTCCATAATAAAAACTAGGCTCAGTTTCTCTATCACGATAATGATTTCAGCTCAATGCGTACAGTACGCTGCTAACTTACACAATCTATAAAGGGTATGGACTTCTGAGAAACTTAAATGATTTTATAAAGCGAACAGTTCCTTGTACTCTTGATGTGTAAGTACTCTAGTCAGCGGAATATCATTGCAGTTTTTCAAAAAGCGAGATGTCTACAGTTCCACGAGCTCACTTGAGAAGAAAATACCTTATTTGTTAATTAGACAGTGCATGAAACGGCTCGTTTGAAATATATCTCAAGGAGTATTGGTGGTGAAAAACCCATCGACTGAATACAGAGGGTGAAATTCAGAACAATAACATTAAGAGAGAAAGTACCTAGAGAGCAATGATATTGACCGGATTGCCTCATGCATGCATTTGTAACAGAGCATTTTGCGATAGATACAATTATTCAATTACTGACTCTTACAAAAATCTAGGGTTTAGACATTATCAACGTCCTAACGCTTAAATTCTATCATATAGAGCAGAAAAGACAAATAAGATGTTTTGATGGTTTTCTCTTGTGAAAAATCTCAGCACCTGGTATTTTAAAATGAAGCAATCGTGGCTCCTTTTCAGATCACTAATAAAAATTGAAAGGCACATCAAGCGGAGATGGTACGGAAAAGAGTGGTTCACCCGTATACTACAACCTATTATATTTACAATCAAAGTTTAAGGCGAAATGAAATAGCAAACGAATTTGCTGAAGACTAGAATCTATTGGTACAACCAAAGTTCTTCTCATGTCATGCTCATAATTGCACTATATTAAGAGCTTAATTTATATTTTCTGCATTACAGTGGTTTACACTGCTTCATTAAGATAAATGTTTTTTTCTGGTATTTGCTTGTTCCACCACAATGTTTGTTTATTGGACTGATTTCCCTATACGCGACCCCACTCTAGCTATTCTACAGATCTAAGCACTTCCGACATTTGTTTCTCTGACCCGAATTTATTATTCTATGTACCTTAAGACTGGTCTTAAATCGCCTTATAATCCTGTTTTAGCTCTTCTAGAGCTTCCACTGTTCGCCGGATCTTAATGTACTTTTAATACTCTAAATCATGTTATTAGTAAGATTTACAATACATGTCAGTGTGATTCAACGGGTGAATTTTACTCAGTAGACAAATACGAAAAGGGGCATTACCGTATAACATTAATTAGATCTTGATGGGAGGGAAGCAAACTATTTTTTTGATGACATAATATGTCTTTTATGAGATCTGTAGTGACACTTATACAGTGCAGAACACGTTTCAACATCATCAGTTTCACTGTGCCTTCATTCCAGCCTGTTCCTTGTGGGACCGAACCTCCACATATAAAAGAATCTACGGCGAATAACTTAGATGGCCGTAAGATGAAAAAGGTCACTCCACAGGCGGTGTTGCAGAGTCGATTGCACGTTGTTGATAAAAAGTGTCATAACAGATCTCATAAAAGACAGATAAAAGTTATCAGATTATATTGTTTTGAGCAAGATCTCAAAACCCTTGGAGAAGATAGGTATGACAATATTTGCTTAATCAAACACGGGCAATCGATTGTGCAACACTGCCAGTCGGATGTTTTTTTTCCCTTACGGCAGTGCAAATTGTCAGCTACCTTGGCTGAAACGAAAGGCACCGTGCAACTGTTGAGGCGGAAGGTCGAAGTACGTGTCTTGAACTATGCACTAAGTGCCCTCAATTTTTGACTTCGTTTGAGGTGATTGAATGCATATCTGGCCTTTACAATGACTCGCGGTGGCCTCCCGCTGAACTGAGTCAGTGCTGCCTATCCTCCCAGACAAGTCTGAGACCTGCCTGGTAAAAATTTACCGACCCCGGAGGGATGGATGGCTTGGTGAGCCATGAGCGCGAGAGAGCGAACCATTGACCTCGTATGCGACGCAGAGCACCTCTAACCCACTGCGCCACATGCTCTCTACATATGTATGTATATATATATATATATATATATATATATATAATATATTTATATATATATATATATATATATATATATCACCTGTATCACCTGTCGTCCCGTTGATCGTCGAGTGACTCGAACGGGTACCAGCAACTCTTCCATTTTTCCCTATCGCGTGCAAGAGTGGCCCAGTGGGTCCTCCTCGCTCTAGGGATTCGCTGAGCATCATATCTTTCTTCTATCGCTTTCGTGAAGAAATCGGACCAACGGGTCAGTGGTCTTTCTCTTAAAGCGCTTGACGTCCCGAGGAAGCCAGTCGGTAACGGCTCTCGTCCATCGGTTGTCGTTGAAGCGCATCACGTGTCCGGCCCACCTTATTTTCGATGTCCTAGCGTGTAGAACGGCGTCTCGATTTTCGATCGTTGACGTAGATCGGAACTTCGCATCCATTCTCTCATTTGCGAGATACGGGATGCTCCTAGCATCGACCTTTCGACTGCACGTTCGATAACGGCAAGTGATCTTTCATCCTGCTTGCGTAGCGACCAGGTTTCTGCTGCATACGTCAAGGCAGGGATAATTGTCGAGTCGAAAAGGTGGGCACGGAGTCGGATATTCTTTGTCCTCTTCACTACATCTTCGATGCTCTTAAACGTTCCCCAAGCCGCTCGTTTCTCCTGCTCACTTGGGCTAGTCGTCATCTGTGATTCACGACCTAGATAGACGTAACTGGAGCATTCGGAGATTGTCGTTCCGTTGAGCGTGAATGGGGCATTAGAAACCCATCCGTTCCTCATGAACATTGTTTTCGTTAGATTCAGTTGAAGACCAATCTTTCCACAGGCGTTATCGAAATCGGTCAACATTCGTTCCGCTTGGCTGATGTTTGGTGTTATGAGAACGATATCGTCAGCAAAGCGAAGATGGTTTAATTGTCGACCGTCAATTTTCACTCCCATTTCGTCCCATTCTAATGTCCGCATGACGTTTTGTAGGGTGGCAGTGGATAGTTTTGGCGAAATTGTATCGCCTTGTCGAACCCCTCTTCTTACGTCAATGGTGATATTGTTGTAGAATGGAGATATTTTGGTCGTGAAATCTTTATAAAGCTCACGAAGGATCATTATGTACCGAGTAGGGACGCCCTGATTATCCAGAGCCTCTATAACCGCTTCTGTTTCCACTGAATCAAAGGCTTTCTTCAGATCGATGAAAGTGAGACAGAGTGGTTGTTTGTACTCTCGTGAAACTTCGATGAGTCTTGTAATCGTGTGGATGTGGTCTATGGTTCTAAATCCTTTTCGGAACCCTGCTTGTTCGCATGGCTGTCCTTCGTCCAGTGTTCTGTCAATCCTGTTTAGGATGACTCGAGTAAAGAGTTTATAGACAACGGACAGCAAGCAGATTGGGCGATAATTGCCTATGTCGTGAAGGTCTCCCTTTTTGAACAACAATACGGTCTTGCTGGTTTTCCATTGAATAGGGACCTTGCATTCTGACAGGTAGCGAGTGAAGAGCCGAGCCAGGGTGTTGATGAGAACTGGCGGCAGTTTCTTCAGTGTTCTGGTCTAATCCTGTCTGGACCGGGTGTTGTTCTGTTCTTCACCGACGATATAGCATGTCGGATTTCGGAAGGGAGGACCGGTGGACGACATATTCGTCCTCTTTCAATTTATATGACGGTAAGAGGACATGGCTAGCGATGAGATCCGAGTAGTATTGGTGGATGATTTTCTCCATAGCCCTTCTCGAAGCTGTAAGTGTCCCGTCAGGGTATCGGAGTGCAATCATCTTGGTCTTATAGTTGGTGAAGCCTCGCTGGGCTTTGCGAATGCTCTTCCCAGATTCTGCAGCTTCTGCCATAACTGCTGCTCTTCTCTCTTTGAGGTCTTCTTTTATCGCTTCTCTGCAGCGTTTCGCAAGTTCGGACGTAAGGTTTCGGTTGCCTGCAGCTCGTGCGATTCCACGTTTACGTATCAGCTCGAGTGTCTGCGGAGACAAGCGTCTCTTCGTGACCTTAGGACTCTCGGCTCTCATAGCGCTAACGCGAAGATATTCAACGAGTCGATCGTATTCTTCGTCGATGTTGTCGACAACGCGTATCTCCAAGAGCCGACTAATGATTTGAATACATCCCAGTTTATGGTAGTTCTGGGACTTCGTTGTTTGAATTTAGCGGCTTTCTCTCCTCTCCTCGAAAATCGGAACGTTGCGCGAAGGAGGCGATGGTCTGATCCCGTGTAGAACTTAGGAACAACAGCGACGTCGGTCAGGCAAAACCTTCGATTCACTATGATGTGATCTATTTCGTTATGGTACTCTCCATTGGAGACTCCCACGTCCATCGCTGAGAAAGAGGCTTTTGGAATTGCGAGTTACCATGGATGGTTTGGGTCGTCATGATAAACTCAGATAGCCTCTCACCCTGTTCATTCCATTCTAGTCCGTGGGTCCCTATGTGACGTTCTTCAGACGTTCTTCTAGATCCAATTTTGCGTTAAAATCTCCGACAATGACCTTGAAGAATGTATGATCTCCTCTGAAGAATTTTTCGAGGTCCATATAGAACGCTTCGACTTCGTCTTCGTCATAGCTTGATGTTGGTGCGTAAGCAACGAGATGGTCAAAGCCGGCATAGAACCACATCGTTTCAACCGTAATCGTCCGATACGGGTTGTTAGTTGTTCGAACGAATCAATGTTCACGGTCAAATTCGATTTGACGAGGACGCCAACGCCGCCGACACCTCTGCGATCGCATGTACCAAGGAACAGTTCTTCTCCGGTGTCATAACAGCGTGAAAAGGATGGCGCCTTCTCGTCTCAGCCAGGCCAATGACGTCGTACCTTATTCTTCTTGCTTGAATCAATAGATCTTCTACAGCGGATTGGTGAGCAAGGGTTCTTGCTTGTAGGTACAGATCGTCATTTTAGTCCGTTTCGATCTTGGCAGCCTAGTTCGGCTCTGAGATTTTAGCAGCCTCTCCGTACTCGTCCTACCTGGCGCTGCCGTACCAGGGGCTCTTTCGGGTCAGGGGAATGAGGCCCATATTTGTTGCTGTTTTTGGCATTTTGATACCCAACGTATAGCTTGCCAGGCTCTAAACGTGGGGGCTGGGTACTCACGAGTAGCTTGCAAGTCTCTCTCGGAGGAGCGGGAGGAGCTTATTTGTTGGAGGCGACTCCTAACCGCCTCCCATGTACTTCCCAGCCGCTTGATTGCAGGCTTTTGGCCGACTTGACTCGTAGAAATGGAGTTTTTTGTCAAGTCGGCGCTGCAGAAGCACGGTTGCTCTCCCCTGAATCCACCTGCGTCTCTGGGAAGCACGCGGTCGCTTTTGGTTCGCGTTTTATTCCCCTGTCCACCACCTGGGGACGCGCCACGTGCCCTCGCGACTAACCGGGCGGGATCTGCGCTACACAATGACCATATCGACTAGCGCAGGATGAACGTTTCGGTCAAAAAAAAATGAATAATATCAATAGGCAAAAGTGTCATTAACAACTATCCCATACGAACAGCGTCGCTGCATGAGTTTCCTTATTTGAGGGGTGCACACCAATGAAAATTCGACTCGGTCAAGAGCGAAGATAAAGATCACAGCGAGGGCGAAAGACTGTGGGATATGAACTCGATTTATCGCCTATGAAGAAAACGAAAAAACTAACGTTAGCCAAATGAAGTTATTTTTTGCGATTTTGTTGCTGTCCAATTTGAAAAAGAACATTGCATTAAGTGTCAATCCAATAACACTGATAGCATACTGGTTGGTACAACGTCACGTTTTTTGAATCACTTCGAGCCTGTATCAGCCACAGCGAAGGAATGAATAACGTAGCTTCACGAGACACGTTGAAAATCCCTGGCGAAGAGAATCTATCGGCACATATGCAGTTACCACAATCTTTAGTGAATAGGTTGTAAAGTTTTCCTTTAATTCTTGATGCCATTCTATCGTTTTGTTATTTTTCAAATGATAAAGATCATTTTGAACGACTTGGTGAAGATAATATTAATCGCTATCACAATCATAGCTCTTCCAAAACATCTAATTATGTAATTTTCGTGTGAGCAACCTCCAGTGAGGTTGATGGTTACTCGTACTTCTCAAGTGAGAAATCCTTTTTTCATAGTAAGTACTACCTGTTAAATAATGAGGTCCACATATTTTCTATCACGTGTTAGCTGTAACACTTTTGATTTGCAATTCAACAATACATATATCTATGTATATGTATGAATGTATACGTACATAAATGCATATATACAAATATGTGTACATTTGTATATATATATGTGTATATATGCATATATAAAAATTTTTGTGCATGTATATGCATATACGAAACGCTGTCTCACTCAAATAAATATTCAGCTATTGATTATCCGGTACCGTTAACTACAAGGAGTGGCAAATGGTAAGTTGGGCATATATGAAATATCCAAGAAAAAATTATAGCGGGTAGCAAAAAAATTAATAGGCCAAAAAACCATTTCTGATGAACACGTGGTATGGAAATGAACAAATTGAAATGGAAGACTGGCAAGGTACAGAGAGCAGTTTGGACATGTACCCCTGATGTGCAAAGAGCATAGAGAACAGAGAATTTGACACAAGAAGGAAAGCAGTGTTGACCTCATCCAAACGTTTCAAAAGTAGCCCCCTACCATATAATTAACTCCAAATTGTGCTCACCTTCTAGACTCAAAACTCCTCTCTCAGTTCTGTCAAGGAGTGATTTCGTGAACTGATACTTCAGTCACGGCAATATCTACGCACACCCACAGGACATTCAAATAAAGTTTTCTGGAATTCAGTCAGCTTTCGCTACGTCTATCCATTCCATTTTGCGCAGTCCAGATCTTCGAAGACAATCCCATCATAGGGATCCAAGTAAGATATATCACTGATGAAACGGATCGGCGAATTACATAATAGGAAAGACAGATGACAAATGGACGAAGAGAACATTCTTTTCTTGGACAAACACTCACACGATAGACAGACATGTTTGTTGCTAATGTCAACCATTGACATTAGCCGACAGCACGAGCTCAAGATTATGAAATAGATCTCGTGCATATGACCATATTTCAAACTGATCACCATCATAATTGACAGTTAGGCGAAAGAGAAACGAATGGAGGTCATGCTGCGACACGCGCTAGCAATGACCCCGGGTTATCCAAACATCTGAGTAATAAGTGTGGTCGTTAGATATGTTTTCTTACGTAACATCATTACCCGAGTCTCAACAAAAGCCTAGAAAGAGTATTTTGTTAGTACACGAAACCGTTAACCAGGCTATTCATCCTTCCAGAGGAGGAAAACTGAAACAGGGGAGGCACGCCAGTGGAGCTTTTCCAGGACACCACAGAGAATCGATATGATTTGTTCTTCAACGTACTCAGTCCAATTTCCGTATGCCGTTGGTGACCGTTCTTGTATAATCTTCACACTCAGCGTATTTCCATAATTATCTCACTAATCTAAGCTTCGTAGTGCTCCTTTTACACCTAACTATTAAGATCCTCAATTCCACGATGACAGCAACATCCCGTTTCATCAAGAAAACTCTGGGTGAGTAGTCTGTCAAATAAAAAGCTAGTACAATATAAAAACTCGAATATCCATTGTAAGAGCTGACTGTTAAATCTTAATCGTCTGTAAATCTAAATCTTAATGTAAATAATCGTCTACTTTAGGTTGAGTCCAAAGTCATGAAATTAGCAGTAGATTCCATATACTTCAAAGTTGACAGTAGTAGCGCAATAGCCATCTTCGTCATAATCTCCACAAAGAGCAAATTTCCATGTAAAAACTCTATCAGTTTATTGGGGTACATCTTAGGGGTATAAATAGTAACACACTCGAAATGTGACTAGACTAATGCTAACAAAGCTTCGTCTCATGGTTACTATCAGTAAGTAGCACCAGCTCGAAAGGTACAAGTTTTCGAAATTGCTGTATGAGACCAACTATTTTCTTGTTTTCTTTTTTTAGTAAAAGCAAGAAATCGCTTGCCAAATTTTGAATATCAACCCCTGACAGACGGCTATAGATATTGATGCGGGCAAAGTGAATTGCGCGAATTTCGTTGTTTGATTAAGTGTTTTTCTTCGTTTGGCAAAAAATTTTCGGACCTCTTGAATTATTCTGATATTAGATATTCTCTAGTCACTTATATGTCGGCGATCCCAATGTTAGGATAACTTATTGTTGTTGACCCTCGCCCATCATCTATTCCCTATTTTCTGGCCTTTCGAAGTTTGCACTTCATGAAATTGATGAAAATAAAAGGTGTTATTTGTATATATGCACAATAATATTCAAGGTGGCTTAGGATTACTCCATGTCCGTTAGGCCTCATCAGAAGCGTTTATAAAAAGTCGACTCTCCAGTTGTAAACGTACGGTGGATTATTTTTACGAATCATAAGTTTCATAAGCATTGATTTTTTAGTTCAGTATTCTCTTTGATAAGGAGTTGTGAGGTTGTACATATTAGCATTTTTTGGAAACAATATTACAATTCTGTAACAATATATTACGTTTCGCCGTTTTCACAGCTAAGGTCAAAGTGATTGACAATTCACTCGGTTGAGTATTCATAGCTTCAGCAGAGAGACACAATAATCAATTTCTATGTAACACTCACCGCTTAGATGTTTTTATGTCGTCCAAATATTTATTAGAGGAATGCCGAGAAGAGTCTAACATAGGATCGGAATGTGCCCTGCTCAGATCAAAGAAATCATTCTGAGGTATGGTGGCGAGGTCAAGCGTGATTATAAGGCACTTTTCCTTGAGATTAGTTGTTCAGTTTCTAACATTCACCATTAGAAAATTCAATAGTTTGTTCGCATCAATGTTTCAGTTCCTGCGCGAGGATACTAAATCTACATCAAATTCTTTTCTGTTATGTTTCCTCATGCTCACTTAGTAGAGTATTTTGTTTGATATTCACTTTTCAGGTAGGTGTTTTCCTTATACGGTAATGGAGTTGTCTACCCATTTCAGAAATATGTCCGTGCCCTTATGTCTTATAGGAGATTAGGTGCATCGTAAGAGATCTTTTGCAGTCACCGGCTCTACCGTTACGGAAATAGTAGTTTTGTGTCTTCCAGAGACGGGAATACAGCTTGTCACAGGCTAATTGGCGCCGTAGAACATTTAAGGGCATTTTAATCACTAAAATGGTAATACATCTGTATTCCAAATCTGTACTCTTGAAGCAGCGTTTGGAAACTGCGAAAGTCAACTCAGCAACTTCGCACAGAAATCAAAATCATCTGCGTGAGGAACTCCTGCAGCTCTTTGAATAATTAGCAGAAATTCAAAAATGAACCGAAGGAGGTCTGCCAACTGATTACGTGTAACCTCGCACAGTCACTTAGATAAATAATTCCTGACTTATCTAAGCACATTCTCACCCTATGTAAGACCCTGTTCCATGACTCTAATGACTGATCAGAGGAAAGTGAAATCAACTAAACGCCGAGTGTCTTCAGGAGAAGCTTTCCACCATGCTTCCAGAAATTGCTTATTGAGTCTTTCTCATAAGGGACGCCGTGGCCGAGTGATTGTGATGCTCATCGCGGCACGCTCGTGCCGAGCTCCACCCCCAACTCTCTCCGGCAGTCAGCAACAACGCCCTATGGAACGCCACAGCAAGACTATCATCGAGATTGCAAGGAGATTTGCTCAGCCAGTATTCCACTACGTTTGAGATGAGGGCGAAAAACGAATTGAATACTAGAAATACTGGGATCCACACGGTGAAAAATAAACAGCTACTGCGAAAACGGATCAAACAAAGTGTCTAACGTGTGTCTTCCTGCTATGTTGTGAAAAGACATGACTAAGTGGTTTGCGAAACAGTTTGAGCTTTTATGGTCGAATAAGGCGATACTCACCGAAACATCAGCATTGTATCGCTACTGTGCCGCATTAAATGTATTCATTAAATATCATTATAAACATGTTTATTATTACTATTTTCTTCATAATTGCATATAAAGGAAAAATACTGAATTAATAGATTTATGCTCAGGTTAATAGATAGTTAGTCGGTGGTGGAAATATGATGTACCAGCTGACTCATAACTGTTATGTAAGACTGATATTTTTCAGCATTCACGTTATGCTTCTTTTAACGTTAGCACCGACAGTGGTTATCATAGTTCTCATAACACTATATTTTGTTGCCATCGATTTACAAGTTAGTTTCTTATATAACAAAAGTGTACGAACTTTGTAAGTATTTGCATAATACACACTTCTAGCTTATTCTCCATTACTTTTCTCACTTTTCTTTTTAGGAGAATCAGAGAAAGCGGGACATGGCAGGAAAGCCAAGGTTTGTCGCTTCTAACAATTCTAGGTGTACCTCTAATGTATTTGGAGTTGCTGTGGTATCACTGTTCATGAAATCAAGACGCAAATGAAAATTCTTAGTGATAAAAAAAAATTCGAGGAGGACGTTCAGAGTTTCAGCTCATTGAAAAAATATTGTTTGAATTAGACGAGAAAATTTGCGGTCTCATTCGTGCATAAATTTTTAATACTAGCAGAATACGATGAGAAATATAACGGCAAAAGTGCGAGTGAGATACGGGTGAAGGTTGGAAGCCATTATTCTCATTCGGCTTTCGACTCAGGCGAGTTTTAATCCATTCGGTTGCAGTCACCAATCACCCGTCATCGGAATTTGCCTAGGGACACAAATCGAGATCAACTGAAGCAGTGATTAAAATCACAATTTTAAATTGAAGCTTATTCCGACTTGAACGCTATAAATTGGTCCTGTTAAAGAGTGATCGCTGACAGCCTCCGAATAAATTGAAACAAGGCTATAAGACTGGTGAAATGAGGATTCCGATAGTCTAATGGATACCACGCAAATCCGGAATAAGTCATCGCTGTTTCGAAGCTATCTCAAATTCAAAATTGCACTTGTACTTCATCACTCTTGAACAATTCTCTTCTTTTCCTGACGAGAATATACTGTTTTCGAAATCTTTATCTTGCCTTTTGACTTTCATTGGTTTTCCTCTTGCGCGAATATCGTCCATGGTCCGGCTCTGCTTCGGGCATGGGACCGTCTGTAAGGCTTATACCATAAGCCACAACTTGCCGCCTGCGTGTGCAGATGGTTCAAATTAACCCCAAATATGTCTGCTCATAATTTGAGCGATTGTCCAAAATGATTACTACATTCTCTTACAACCATTTACACTCTGATTTTCGTCCACCTGTCATGTTTTTCCTATCAACCCACCTGTATCTCGCTATCGTTGTGTATTCTTCTAGATTCTATACATTTAGCAGGCTTCGAAGATTCTAGCTGTGCAAACCGTCTAAAACTTGTAAGTGTCAATTTAATTTTGAATGATTTGGAAGAGCACAATTTAAATTAAATTTGAGTGCTCTGTGGGTGTTGCCCAAATATCATGACGTGGTTGAGGTATCAGTTCATTTCTCTGTAGGATAACAAAGCGCTGAAACAACTGTTGAGTCTTGAGAATGAGCACGACGTGTGGGATCCTATATTTGGTCGCCTGCTTCTTTTCAGAGACCCGAAAGAGGTTCATTACGCTCTCTCCATTTGTTCTTTCTCTTCCATGTTGTTCTCTGTGCTCATTATATGCCCAAATATAAGTGCAAACTCGTCTCAATACTCATGGAACCATTCAATTAAATTTGTTCATCTTTGCACCATGGTTTCTTCACGTACTGAGCCTTCACCTTGTTTGAGCGCAATTCAATTTTTTTTATCCAATTCGTTGAGTTTATTGAGCAAGGTCTCTTATCCAGTAATGCTTTCCGAAAGGTTGACGATATCATCCGCTAGAAAAATTCATGAAAATTTTCTGTCAATATGCGTGCCCTTCTCATCCGGATCTAGGTGCTTCATGTTCCACTGCATTGTGGAAGTGAACGGCTTTGGCGAAAGTGTCACTTTATCAAGCCCATTTCTATGGGTATGATGAGATGTTGGTGAAAAAGCTGTGATTTCGTGTTTTAGTTTAATAGCAGTCAGTTATTGCGCTCATATGGAGAGAGTCTACACCTCGGTCGACGAGCGCTGAATTGCATAAGTTTCGGCGCTGTGAATGCCTTTCTTATAGTGATAAAGAATAGATGCCATTTCAAACACGTTTCAATGGCCCGAAATACGTCTTGGATGCTGCACATGCAGTAGAATATGTAGCGATTTTGGGTTCTTTTGTTTAGAAGAGAACAAGTGAAAAACGATCTCATTTGCTGGGAAGGAACTTTTCAAAAAAGCGGTAATAATCACTCGAAAGATGAGACTTAAGGCTACAGCCCCACTTCGACGGTTTTCCAGAACACTCCTTTATAACGTTGCAGCATCCAGATCAGAAAATATATTTCACGCTCGCCTTTCGCCTTCATTTTTATCACGCGTATAAATTGCTGGAAGCCGAAAAGCATACCAATTTGTAGAGAAATTTTTGCAGTATCTTAACCAATCGTTTATCTTGAGTGATTCAGAACGGAGGAAAGATTCCCAATTTAATAACAAAATATCAGTCGACCGTCTCGCCCTTCCCTGCCACTCCCCTGGCAAGGCCTTCTTGTCGATTAGCCTGTAAATAGCGGTACGAAAATGTAAAACTCCATTTTATTTTCCCTGCTACACCGTTTTTCAGAAAAGAAGCACATCACTAGATTCGGAAGTCATTACACTATCAGATGGTTACTGATAGTCCAAAAAGCCCGGTGAGGTTTGAAGCAAAAATCAAATAATCGGATGAGATCAAAAGGTGAGAAGAGCGGAAAGAGTGAGATCTGGGTTCGAATCCCGGCTGACGCAAACGTTTTTGCACAGTACTCTACATATTGGGTATACTAATAAGATCATACCACTGCAAGTGGCAATCAAAATAGAAAGAATTAGGTGTAAGACATTTGGTTGCACGACAAAGTCGACGCTTGCGAGATTTGTTTAACAAAGACTTTTGTTTACGAATGATAAGTGTTCCGTCGTCTAATTGCCTTATGACTGTTTCTTGCTTTCGTTTCTTCTATGACAATCTCATAATACCTATATGTCCTACTGCTTTCTGAGATCTCGCTCAAAACCATGGCAGAAAGGCTTAGAAGATGTTACCAGATCACATAGCATTTGATGTTATTAGTAGCTTATTAGTAAAAAAAGCTCACGTTGTGCAGTGGTTAGAGGTGCACTGCTTCGCACAAAGCCGATGGTTCGACTTCGCGTTCATGGCTCACCAAGCCATCCACCCCTCCGGGGTCGATGAAATGGTACCAGACTGGTGGTAGACTTGTCTGCGAGGATACGCAGTACTGACTCGAGACAGCGGGAGACCACCGCGAGCCATCGCAAAGGCCGAATATGCATTCAATCATTTCAAACAAAAAGCAGAATTGTAGACGCATCCTTTGAGGATTGATCAGCGTCGAGAGCTTTATCCATTTTTATTGAGAGCTCTAAGAAGAGGGTATGGATCGGCGTCTGAGGAGTCTCGATGCTGTGTCGTAGGGGTTTTCTTCGTGTCCTTTCGAACGAAAAAACGTTACATCCTTCCTAAGAAAAACACGGTCTCGCTGGTTTCCCACTCACTGGGAACCTTGCAGTAGGACAGATAGAAACTGAAAAGCTAAGTCAATATGCTGTTAAAAACTCGTGGAAGGTTCCTTACGTGTTTATAAATAAAAGCAGAAAGAAGTCTTTGCCCAATTGCCATTTACAATATTATACTCTATCTGTAAATTAACAGTCTAAATGAAAAAACCTAGGTGGCTCGTGAAATAGAAAGCGCGGAACTAGACAAGGAAAAATTCAAGGTCAAAGGACCACTCGTGATGCAATATTCATTTTCTGGGCATGTTGCAGGTTTTACAATGTTTCACTATTTATATGTCATAACATATAGCAACTGGCATGAAATGAGGGCAACGTATTGGTGAGAAACTAGTGGCCGCTTCTCGCGTCAAACCAATATGCATCAGATTATGAGACTTATCAGAAATTAATGCAATTCAGCGAAGAGAACTGGTTTAAAAGCACAATATAGTGATCCTCAATAGATCGATATTGTTTCCGACAATCAGGCTTGCGTTGGGAAATTTCAAATTACAGCAATACCATTCTCGAAATACTGTGGTATTGAGCAATTTCGCTATTTGTTAGGAAATCAGCTTTGGATATCATGTATTGGTTGGCCTTGATCAAGAAATCGCCAAAAATTTAGATTTACGCCTTGGAAGATGTGCCATTGACGAGTATCAAAAAAGTTGTGTATGATTCCAATTAAAATTATATGGTTGCCATTGGAACCGGAGTTGAGAAAATGGAAGGAGTGATTGTAATTTTTCCTAGACATTACTTCAATCCAACGAATAATATTTGCCTTAATCAAGTACTTTGGGCTATTACTGCCATCACTATTCTTCTTTCAGCGGACTGAAGCAACTCAAATGACAGGAATTAATTCTGTAGATGTGAGTACTATGTGTTGAATTTCGAAAGATTATTATACCTTTATTTCGAGTGCTTTGTTAAGACCACGCTCAAATTTCAACAGATCCTTTCATCATTATTTGAGCCACCTTGTCATGTGGTCTGGTAAGGGCCTTGTACAGTCCGATACACATGTGTCGTCCTTACAGACTCGTCAGTCGGGCAGAACCCGTCGTCTTTCGATATTTTTATGGTCAGTTCTCTCGGGAGCTTTACTCCCTTTCAGAGATCATCGAAGACGAACGTTTTACACTCTATGTCAAGCGAAATTTTCACCTAACACAGAGTGTTTGCGCACTCGATTGCTCTTTGGCTGGTATTTTTACCATATTATACCTTTATTTCGAGTGCTTTAATAAGACCACGCTCAAATTTCAATAGATCCTTTCACTATTATTTGAGCCAACTTGCCATGTGGTCTGGTAAGGGCTCTTGTACAGCCCGATACACGTGTTTCGTCCTTACAGACTCGTCAGTCGGGCAGAACTCGTCGTCTTTCGTTATTTTTATAGTCAGCTCTCTCGGGACTTTACTCTTTTACAGAGAGTCATCGAAGACGAACGTTTTGCACTCTATATCAAGCGAAATTTCCACCTAACACAGAGTGTTTGCGCACTCAATTGCTCTTTGGCTGCTATTTTATCATATTATACCTTTATTTCGAGTGCTTTATTAAGACCACGCTCAAATTACAATAGATTCAATAGATTAAAAGTTTATTACTGACCTTCAACGACAATGACCATTTTTCGGATTCACAATATTCTCGCATAGAGACGCGGATGCCCCGCTCGGGAGTACCGCTCAAGCGACGGTGCGATGCTCCCTGCCTAATAACGGTGATCGTCAAACGGTTGCAAGCCGAGTACAGTGTTCAAATCTTCGAAACTTATACTGTAAATGACCATAAAAATTTTGAGGAAAATGCGAAAGAGGTTCCATTGCCAAATGGTTAAACTATCTCTAGGGTGTATCCACCTGTGCAAATGAGCGGGTGGTTCATCTCCAGAATTTTGTTCAAAATTGAACAGCTCATTCGTTCTTGTCCATCATGTAATACTCTATGTTTTATTTGTTACAGGATCTCTAAACATGTCTTGACGAACAACGGGATAAATTTTAGAGGTTAACTATTTGGGCATATTGACTTTGGAAGAGTCTTGAAAAACTTGTGAAATGTGTACTCTTATATGTACTGTTAACGATTACATCTAACTGAAAATTGTGAATAAGCAATAATTCTTTATTGAGTTACACTTCTTAACGGTCATTTTTTAATGCAATAAATGATTTTGAATGATTTCATAACAGTTATGTCAAGTGAAAACTACGAAACCTTAAAGCGGCGGATCTACGAAAGGACAAAGAAAGTGGATAGTTTGGACATACCATGAAGCGTATTTTCGACTACTACAGAAAACATTGTGAGAACATAGTGTTTCGCATTGGTCAAAAGTGCCCTATAGCATAAAAAAGCATTAGGTTCCCAGCGTGCATTATTACCAAATTTCTGGGAAAAACTGTAGAATATTGACTTTATAAATTAATGAATTTCCTGTATACCTGATGACCTCATGATTTTCTCAGACCAAATGTACATGCATTTTATCATCTGCACGATATTACGACTGGTTTTGAATGCATGCACACTTTCAAGGGATTCTGCTCAACTTCGAACGTCCTATTTTGGGCAAAGATTTCATTCAGTCGTGAGCTAAAAGGAAATCTTGTTCTGAACTGAAAATGTCAGGCTGCATGAGATGAAAATTGAAATAATTTATTTTTTATGCAGTTGAAAGATTATAAATTGACTAATCGAAGCCAAAGAGTGCTCGACGGACGACTAAAATCCTATAGCAGTGAGGAATTAATGTCAGGAAGGTTTCTACCAAACTTGTGCGTTTAAGATTTCCATCTCATGCTTCAAAATTCCCACGGACCTCGCTCTTTGAGAGATGCCGCCCGGTTAGTCGCGAGGGCATGTGACGCGTCCCAAGTGGTGGATAGGGGAATAAAACGCGAACCAAGAGCGACCGTGTGCTTTCTAGAGATGCAAGTAGATTCAGGGGATGAGCTCGCTGCTTCTGCAGCGTCGAGTTGACAAAACTCTATTTCTACGAGTCAAGTCCGCCAAAAGCCCGCAATCAAGCGGCTGGGAAGTACATGGGAGGCGGTTAGGAGTCGCCTTCAACAATAAGCTCCTCCCGCTCCTCCGAAAGAGACTGGCAAGCTACTCGTGAGTACCCAGCCCCCACGTTTAGAGCCTGGCAAGCTATACGTTGGGTATCAAAATGCCAAAAGCAGTAACAAATATGGGCCTCACTCCCCTGACCCCGAAAGAGCTACTGATACGGCAGCGCCAGGTAGGACAGTACGGAGAGGCTGCTAAAATCTCAGGACCAAACTAGGCTGTCAAGATTGAAACGGACTAAAATGACGATCTGTACCTACAATGCAAGAAACCTTGCTCAAAAATCCGCTGTAGAGGATCTATTGATTCAAGCAAGAAGAACAAGGTACGCCGTCATTGGCCTGGCTGAGAGGAGAAGGCGCCATCCTTTTCACGCTGTTTATGACACCGGAGAAGACTGTTTCTTGAAACATGCGATAGCAGAGGTGTCGACGGCGTTGGCGTCCTCGTCAAATAGAATTTAAAGGTGGACATCGATTTATTTGAACAGCTAGCAACGCGTATTGGGCGATTGCGGTTGAAACGATGTGGTTTTATGCCGGCTTTGACCATCTTCGTTGCTTACGCACCATCATTAAGTTATGACAAATACAAAGTCGAAGCGTATTATATGAACCCTGAAAAATTCTTCAGAGAAGATCATACATTCTTTTAGGTCATTGTCGGAGATTTTAATGCAAAAAGTAGGCTTAGAAGAACGTCCGAAGAACGCCACATTCAGACCAACGGACTAAAATGGAATGATCAGGGTGAGAGGCTATCTGAGTTTATCATGACGACCCAAACCATCCATAGTATCTCACAAATTAAAAAGCCTCACTCTCAGCGATGGACGTGGGAGTCTCCCAATGGAGAGCACCATACGAAATAGACCATATCTTAGTAAATCGAAGGTTTTGCCTGACCGATGTCGCAGTTGCTCCTATGTTCTACACAGGATCAGACCATCGCCTTCATCGTGCAACGTTCCGTTTTTCGCGGAGAGGAGAGAAAGCCGCTAAATTCAAAAAGTCTTAGAGCTACCATAAACTGGGATGTATTCAAATCATTAGTCGGCTCTTGGGAAGATACCATTAGACAACACCGACGAATAATACGATCGGCTCGTTGAATATCTTCACGTTAGCGCTATGAAAGCAGAGAGTCCTGAGGTCACGAAGAGACGCTTGTTTCCGCAGACACTCGAGCTGATACGTCAACGTGGAATCGCACGAGCTACAGGCAACCGAAACCTCACATCCGCACTTGCGAAATGCTGCAAAGAAGCGATAAAAGAAGACCTCAAGGAGAGAAGAGCAGCAGTTATGGCAGAAGCTGCAGAATCTGGGAAGAGCATTCGCAAAGCCCAGCGAGGGTTCTGCAACTGTAAGACCAATATGATCGCATTTCGATGCCCTGACGGGACAAATACGTCTTCCAGAAGGGCTATGGAGAAAACCATTCATTAATACTACTCGGATATCTTTGCTAGCCATGTCCTCTTACCGTCACATGAATTGAAAAAAGATGAATCTGTCGTTCCATCGGTCCTCAATTCCAAAACCCGAAATGCTATATCGTCGGTGAAGAACAGAACAACACCCTGTCTAGACAGTTTTAGACCAAGACACCTGAAGAACCGACCTCCAGTTCTCATCAGCACCCTGGCTCGGCTCTTCACTCGCTACCTGTCAGAATGCAAAGTCCCCATTCAATGGAAAACCCACCAAGACCGCATTGTTGTTTGAAAAGGGAGACTTTTACGGCATAGGCAATTATCACCCAATTTGTTTGCTGTCCATTGTCTATAAACGCTTTACTCGAGTCATCCTAAACAGGATTGACCGAATACTGGACAGAGGACAGCCATGCGAACAAGCAGGGTTCCGAAAAGGATTTAGTACTATAGACCACATCCACATGACTACAAGACTCATGAAGTTTCACGAGAGTACAAGCAACCACTCTGTCTCACTTTCATCGATCTGAAAGAACCTTTGATCCAGTGGAAACAGAAGCGGTTATAGAGGCTTTAAATAACCAGGGCATCTCTACTCGGTATATAATGATCCTTCGTGAGTTTTATAAAGAATTCACGACCAAAATTTCTTCATTCTGCAACAATATCACAATTGACGTAAGAAAAGGGGTTCGACAAGGCGAAAGAATTTCGCCAAAACTATTCACTGCCACCCTACAAAACGTCATGCGAACATTAGAATGGGACGAAATGGGAGTGAAAATTGACGGTCGACAATTAAACCATCTTCGCTTTGCTAACGGTATCGTTCTCATAACACCAAACATCAGCCAAGCGGAAAGAATGTTGACCGATTTCGATAACGTCTGTGGAAAGATTGGCCTCCAACTGAATCTAACGAAAACCATGTTCATGAAGAACGGATGGGTTTCAAATGCCCCATTCACGCTCAACGGAACGACAATATCCAAATGCTCCGTTTACGTCTATCTAGGTAGTGAAATCAACAAGATGAACGACCTAGCTCCAGAGTTGAGCAGGAGCAACCGAGCGGCTTGGGGAACGTTTAAGAGCATCGAAAATGTAGTGAAGGAACAAAGAACATCCGACTCCATGCCCACCTTTTCGACTCGACAATTATCCCTGCCCTAACGTATGCAGCAGAAACCTGGTCGCTACGTAAGCAGGATGAAAGATCACTTGGAGTTCTTGAGCGCGCACACGAAATATTGATGCTAGGAGTACCCCGTATCTCGCAAATGAGAGAAAAGATCCGAAGTTCCGACCTACGTCAACGATCGAAAGTCAGAGACGCCGTTCTACACGCCAGGATATCGAAAATAAGGTAGGCCGGACAAGTGATGCGCTTCAACGACAACATGGACTAGATCCGTTACCGACTGGATTCCTCGAGACATCAAACGCTCTACAGGATGACCACTGACCCGTTGTTTCGATTTCTCCACGAAAGGCATAGAAGAAAATTATGATGCTCAGCGAATCCCTAGAGCGAGGAGGGCATACTGGGCTACTCTTTCACACGATAAGGAAAAATGGAAGTGTTGCTGGTACCCGCTCGAGTCACTCGGCGATACCGGGCCTCCCGGACTCCCCTGTCCCCCCCCCGCTATGATACTCCCTTGTCATTTCCCCCGCTGAATAGTGAAACCAGGACCAACCAACCATGAACGGGCCCTCATCCGAAGGGTGATCCCACCCTCCCTCCTTCGGACCACTCCTGCTCCTCGTAATCCGCCGTCCTCGCAGTACTCCTACGATTTTCGCTTTCGGGGATCCTCGCCTCGCAGTCACTCGCTTTCTTGTCCCCTGCCCGATCCTCTACTGCGACATCCTTTCCTCACTTGTTCGCTGTGCTCGTTTCCCCTCTAATTCCTCGTCCTTCCCTCCGCCACCCTGCCCCCCTCTTCACTCGCGTCAACGCCTCCGTACGGCCCCACCGGCGCTGCGTTGTGTGGTCGCGGCCCTCAGCATTTACACCACTCGCGACTCACATGTACACGGGAGCCCCCCCGCCTTTGTCCTTATTGGGTTTTCCCCCTTGGTCACCCTGGCACAGCCAGCGTGGTCGATGGCCCTGGGGCCACACCGGACTCCAGCCCTTAGTCCGTTCGCTCCCAAAATTCTTCTGATGATTAGTAGAGCTTCAAACCTTTACACTGTGTGTTTCGACACACACACCCCCCCCCCCCATCGTCCTATCCCGTATTCTTCTTTGATTTCTCTTGTGTCTTTTCATCTCCGCTCAAATTATATTTACATAGCCAGGCCCCCTGTAAAGCCACAAAAGAATGAACGTAAAGGTGCAGAATAAGACAGCACAGCGGAGAAAGCGCACAAGAATAAGAGGAGAACCAAAAGGAACTTCCTCATAGGGAGCTAGATACCTATGTGACACAGATGCAATAATGCAGTACATGAACAGAGAAGGGGTAATAGTAGAGCCGAAAAGATGAGCACAAATCAGGGTGTTGTTTGGTGGTTTCATAACAGCTTCGGTGCAAAACCTATCCGCCTCTCATAAGTATCATTTCAGTGAAAGTCAATCGGAAGCTCTTTTTTTCTACTTGTTTTGCTGATGTGGGTCACTCTGTTAACTCTGTTAACTCTGTTAACTTAATACATAGCCCTTATTTCCAGTGTTTTATTAGAACCACGCTCAAAATTCAATATATCTCATAGTTACTATTTAAGCCAACATGTCATGTGGTCTGCTAAAGGGCTCTTGTACAACCCGATACACGTGTTTCGTCCTTACAGTCTCGTCAGTCGAGCAGAACCAGTAGCCTTTTAGTCTTTTTAGCCAATCCTCTCGGGAACACTATTCTCTCTCTCTATGAAAAAGTAAGTGACGACGAACGATTTACACTGTAAATCAAGTGAAAATATCACTGAACATGCAGTGTTGAACACAATGTGCAGGCTCAAATAATAATTATGAGTTATATTGAAATTTGAGCGTGGTCTTGATAAAACACCTGAAATAAAGGTACAATATTATAAAAATACCAGCCAAAGAGCAATCGAGTGCACAATAGCGCTATTCGGTAATAATTTCACTTGACATACAATGTAAATCGTTCGTCGTCACTTACCTCTTTATAGGGAAAGCAGGACTCTCGAGAGGATTTTCTCACAAGACCAGAGGCGACGCTTCTACCGGACTGACGAGACTGTAGGGCCGAAACACGCGTATCGGGCTGTACAAGAACCTATTACCAGATCACATAAGATGTTGGCTCAACTAATATTTATGAGATTCATACTTAGCGGCAACGACGATGCCATAAGCAAAGTAAAGGTATTGTATTTGTTGACCATCGGTATTCGTCACTGATCCTTTCTGAAGATGTTCTCATGACTTTGAGGATAATAACATTAGATAGCGTTGTGCGATTCACATACAGCTCACTAAGTATCCTTATTTATTGAGTGGGGACGTCCAGGTTATCCAGAGAATTTTTGTTCTTTTCCGATTAACTCTGGTGAAAGCCCTCTTCTAGTCGTTATAAGTGAAAAAAAGTGGAAGTTTGTACTATCGCTATGCTTCAAGAAGTCTTGTTAACAGGTGGATTTTGTGTAGTGCACTAATTCCCTGTTTATCATTTTCCATTATTTCATGTAATGGGACAATGACATTAAATTTAGAGAGAACCAAACTGTATGTGAATGATTTTTGCCATTGCTTTTACGGAAACTGTAAATGTTCCGTCTGGGCTTCGTTATGCAATAAAACTAGTTTTGTGATTGCGATACTTTGGTGAGATTTGTGTATGCTTCCCTCAAATTGTGCAGTTCGTGCAATTCGACCATAGTTGCCGCCCTACTCTAGTATCTTTTGTCTCCTCCTTGAAGTATTTTGCAAGTTCAGACGTTGGTCGACGGTGGTCTGTGTCTCACTCACATGCATTTTAGCGGAACAGCGAATGTTCCATGAGAAAAAACGTTTCTTTGTAACTTTTAAAATACAATCGGGTTATAGCCGTATAGCAAATTTGAGATTTTTTTGAATTCAACGACCTTCTCTTCTTTATGAAAGAAATGATTATTACCCGAAAGAAGCGATGGCATTGTCCGTAGAGGACTTTTAAGCAACAGACGCGTCAATTAGGCAAAACTTTTGATTCAACAAGGTATGGACTATTTTATTTGAATATTCTTCATTAGAAGACTATCACGTCCACCGTTGAGAGTAAAGTATCTAAAATTGTGCGTCAGCTGTTTCGATTCTCGTGGTGAACCCAGACAATCCTTCATCTTCTTCATTCATTCCACTTCGTGTGTACTAATGTGAATGTTTCCAGGAGCTCTTCCAATCTGACTTTCGTCAGAATCTCCAATAACGATATTGAAGAAGCGGCCTTTTCTGAAAACTTTATCAACCTCACATGTGAAGATTCTACATCGTTATCGTCAGGGTTATGTGCTGATGCGCAAACGACGAAGAGGATCAAAGTCGTTAAAAGTCCATGCCCTCGGAGCCATAGTTGTCTGATCTATCATGTCCGCTGTCCGAGTGAGGCGACGTGATTAAATTTGTTCTGATGAGAACGCCAAAGCCGCCGCCACTTCTACTGCCGCGCTTTCAAAGAAACAGTTCCTCTTCGATGTTAAATAGAGTGAAGCGAGTGGCGTCTTCTCACCTCATAAAGGTCAGTGACGCCATATCCGATCCGTCTCGCCTCTATAACCCCGATTCTTTATAAAAGATTTATATATATGCGTGTATTTAATAAGTGCGTATATCTACCCCAATCTTTCTAGATTTAGACATGATATAATAGCGCTAAGATTATAACGGCCTACCCCTACTCCGTCGTGAAGCTGTTGTATCGAAAGTTAGTTTAGCATGAAGGATGAACGTGAAGCGCAATAATTTAGAGTGTGTTCAATTTTGCATACTTAAGGTATGGCATGCTGGTATCCGAACTTGAGAAGCAAATAATTAATACTAGCTTGCCAACATTTCAGAAGGAAAGCTGGCCTAACTCATCTAATCGGTGGAAAGAACGTATACCCAGTGTTATAGAGTGATGTGCAAAACTTTAGCGCCAGGCGGGACTAAATAGATTCGATGTAGCGTGGATACAGCGATGTGCAAAATGGGCGTCAACGGGGTAACGGATAGAGCACGGGCTCCCTGAAAGAGTGGGGTGCGCGTTCTAGTCCCGCCTGGCGCTAAAGTCATCACCTCATAACACTTGATATATCTATAATACCATACCAGCGCAAAAAGCGTTGAATAAAAACAATTGCAGAAAGAACGTATTTGTCGGATTTGTACGGCACGAAAATGACGTTGGCTCAATGCATCAACCTGCATCTCATCAAAGCACATGATACGACTCATTGAGAAGAAATTCATTCTACGATGAGGGTTTCTGGTACCCTACTTTGAAATGAGCATGGCTGGCGACGGTACACCTCAAATGCAGCTGGCTAGTCAGAAATGATAAAGGGTGGCAACGATCTGTCACTAAAACAAACAGCACTAGAATCGATTAGATTTTAGAGTGTTCCAGGAAAACCACGGACCGATTGAGACAACCAAATTCAACCGCAACCTGCCAACAAGGGAAATAAGGCCGCCTACAGCTCTTCTCAATAGTAAATCAAGCTGGTTATCGGCGTTCTCAAAATCGATCAAAACTGGCTAAGAGCTGCCCACCAGCCGTTGAGGTAAATCAGGCTACCTAGTGTCTTGGTCTGAGGCAAATTAGGATACCTACCACTCCTGTAGGCGAAAAGGACAACTATTGTCTGCCTTGAAGGGAAACCTGACCAATGTCTACATTTTGGTCGAACCAACCTAGCCACTACCTGCCTTCGGAGCAAATCAGTCTAACACTTGAATCTTGAACGAATCATGCTAATTTCTGTATGGTACTAAGGCGAACAACTGTAAGAACTGCAGGCTTATAAGGCGAACCACGTCAGTCACTGTGTGCCTCTAAAGTGATAAAGTCAGCTACTGCATGCCTTTGAGGCGAAAGAGGCTAAGCGATATCCGACTTCGCAACGAACTACTTTAGTTACTTCTCGAGTAAAGAAAACTAAGCAGAATACTCTCTCATCAAAAGCGAAAAAGGCAGCTTCCATATTTGAGGAGAGCAAAATCGGCCATTGTGTGGGGTTTTGGTGAGGCAGGTTAGTCAATGAGCGTTTCTGAGGCGAATCCAGGATGGTAACCGTGCACCTCTGCGGAGTGGCAGGCTAGCCACTGCCCATCTCTGAGGCATACCAGATTGGCCATTGTATAACTCTGTGGCAAAGCAGTCCCATCACTGCCTACTTCTGAGGCATATCAGATTAGTCATTTTGTACCTCTGTGGCAAAGCAGTCCGGCCACAGCATACCTCTGAGGCATATCAAAATAGTCATTGTGTAACTCTTTAGCAAAGCAGGCCAGCCACTGAACATCTCTGAGCCATGAAACACTGCTTATTGTGTACTTCTGTAGCAAAGCAGTCCGGCCACAGCATACCTCTGAGGCATAACAGCTTTGTCACTGTGTAACTCTGTAGCAAAACAGTCCCACCGCTGCATACATCTGAGGTATAGAACATTGGTTATTGTGTACCTCTGTGGTAAAGCAGTTCACCCACTATCCACCTCTAACGCTTATCAGATTAGTCATTGTATACCTCTGTGGCAAAGTAGGCCAGCCACTGCCTATCTCTGAGCCGAACTAAACTACTCACTGTGTACTTCTGTGGAAGAGCAGGCTAGCCACAGCCTCTCTCTGGGGCTCAAAAGAGTAGTCATTGTGTACCTCTGTAGTAAAGCAGGCCAGCAACTGCCTATATCTCAGGCATACCGGATTACTCATTATGTAACTCTGTGACAATCAGTCCAGCCAATACATACCTTTGAGGCATAACAGATTAGCCATTCTGTAACTCTTTAGCAAAGCAGACTAGCCACTGCCCATCTCTGAGGCTACCAGATTAACCACTGTGTACCTCAGTGGCAAATAGGCCAGCCACTGCCCATCTCTTAGCCGAACCAAACTACTCACTGCGTACCTCTGTGACGGAGCAGGCCCGCCACAGCCGCTCTCTGGGGCTAACCAGATTAGTCATTGTGTACCTCTGTGGCAGAGCAGTCCCAAAACCGCCTACCTCTAAGGCATAACAGATTAGTTATTGCGTGCCTCTGTGGCAAAGCAGTCCACACGATGTCCACCTCTGAGGCATATCAGATTACTCTTTATGTAACTCCGCAGCAACGCAGACCAGCCACTGCCCATCTTTCAGGCATACCAGATTAGTCATTATGTACCTCTGTGGCGGAGCAGGCTAGCCACACCCTCTCTCTGGGGAGTACCAGGTTAGTCATGGTGTACCTCTGTAGCAGAGCACGCCAGCCACTGCCCATCGCTTACGCGAACTAAACTAGTCATTGTGACCTCTGTAGTAAAGCAGTCCAGCCGCTGTCCACTTCTTAGGTATACATATCAGTCATTGTATACCTCTGCAGCAAAGCAGTCCCACCATTGCCTACCTATGAGGCATAACAGATTTGTCATTGCTACCTCTATAGCAAAGCAGGCCAGAAACTGTCCATCACTGAGGCATACCAGATTAGTCATTGCGTACCTCTTTGGCAAAGCATTCCACCCGTTATCCACCTCTGAGACATACCAGATTAGGCATTATGTACCTCTGTGGCAAAGCAAGCCAGCCACTGCCCATCACTGAGGCTACCAGATTGGCCACTGCGTACCTCTGTGGCGAAGCAGTCCACCCGCTATCCACCTCTGAGTCATACAAGATTAGTCATTGCATACCTCTGGGTCAAAGTAGGCCAGCCAATGCGCATCTTTGAGGCAAACCAAACTGGCCACTGTGTACCTCTGTGTGAGAGAAGGCTTGCCGCAGCCTACCTTTGAGGCGTACCAGGTTAGTCATTATGTACCTCCTTGGCAAAGCAGTCTGGCCACTGCACACCTCAGAGGCATAGCAGTTTAGTTACTGTGCACCTCTGTAGCAAAGCAATCTACACACTGCCTAACTCTAAGAAATGCCGAAGTAGTCACTGTGTACATCTGTGGCAAAACAGCCCAGCCACTGCCCACCTCTGAGGCATAATTGATTAGTCATTGTGTAGCTCTGCGGCAAAGCAGTCCTTCCACTACCCACCTGTGAGGTGCAGCAGATTAATCGTTGTTTACCTCTGTGGCTTAGCAGTCCATTCACTGCCTTCCTCTGAACATCACTTTGGTTATTTCATACGTCTGTGGCAAAGTAGGCCAGCCACTGCGCATCTCTGAGGTGAATCAAACTAGTCACTGTGTACCTCTGTGTCGGAGAAGGCCTGCTGCAGCCTACCTCTGAGGGTACCCGATTAGCATTGTGTACCTCTGAGGCAAGGCAGGCCAGCCACTGCCCATCTCTGAGGCAAACCAGATTAGTCATTGTGTTCCTCTGTGGCAAAGGAAACTATCCACCGTCCACCTCTTAGGCAATCCAAGTCAGGCACTGCGTGTCTCTGCATCGAAGCAGGCTAGGCACCGTTCACCTCTGACGTAGGTCCGACCACTTTCGTGTGCCTCCGTGGCAAGCTCATTACTGCTCACGTCTGAGTCAAACCACACGAGCCACTGCTTGCTTTGGAAGAGAAAAAAGTCAGCCACCGTCTGCTTTTGAAACAAACCGCACCAAATATTTCCGCTTTTGTGGAAGCATCATATACTTTCTTCTTCTGGAGCGAACACGGCCGGCTGTTATTCAGCTAAGCGAACTATGTTAGCTATTGTCAGTTTCTGAAATAAACCATTTTATTTATGCTCGCCTCTGCAGCGAATAAGGCAAGCTGTTGTTTTCTCCGGAGACGAAAAAAGTCTATTATTGCTCACCTCTAAGGCGAATCAAGATAAGTATTGTCTACTTTTGAAACAAACTATGCCGGCTAGTGCCCGTTATTGGAGTGAAAGAGGTTCGCGTTGTCCTCTTTGATAATAATCCATTTTGGCTATCGTTCGACTCTTAGAAGACTCATGTAAATTGCTGCGCGTCCAAGAGGCGGAAAAAAAACCGAGTGGTTTCGGCCTCTGAAGCGAAAGCCACGTTAGATACTATCCGCTTTTGAGAGCAACCGTGCTGGATATCGTCCACTTTTGAAAAGAAGCACGCTTTCTGCTGTGCACTCTAATACAAAGGTGGCTGGTGCAGTCTACTTTTTTCACGAACAAATTGAGATCGGCTTCTAAAGGAAGTCAGACTAGCGTTAATGTGTTGCGAATCATTTGTGTTGGTCACAATCTGCATCTGAAACTATGATGAATAGTCACAGTCCGTCTCTAAGTGGAGGTACACCTTGTACAACCCAGCTCTGAGGCTTCCTTCGTTAACTACTGGCTAGTCAACAATTTTTATAAAACTTTCTATTTTTGCAATTGTCTCATTGGAATGAAAGGCATAGTGAAGTCATCATTTCAAAACTGTAGTTTGACAGCGTGATATCTTTTATAAACTTGTCCTGAAGAGCTACTGTCTTATCTCTTTTACGAAAGTTGTCTGCCTCTCCATTTTCAGGAGCTCTTTAGTCGTTCCTCTACTTCTTCACACGCTCTTAGCAATTCGAACTTGCCTCTCGCGAGTACTCATTTTTAGGTTAAGAATGTAAGGAGGAATACTACGTTGTTCATGGTTTTGTCCACCACTTTAGAAAGTTCTTTCTCGTAAGGCTGGTTTAAACATTTAGATATGATGACAAGCTATTTTTGGGGTTCCTTTTAGAAGAATTTTATGCACTCAAGCTGCTCGTTGAAAATCCAGAAAGATTTATCCTTTGTCTTTTGTGCGAAACGCGACGAAGCAATTCTATGAATCTGTAACAGATTGATAGCGTAGATCAAATACTGTACTTCATGCTTCAGATATAACGACAGTAGCATTGCTTGTGCCATTCGCTGTACCAATGCCAACCCTCCTCTCATTTGTACAAAGTGAAAATCGGGCCACCCAAAGTTCGTGCAGTTTAATCGTGCTATGAAGGAGTCTTAAGCTGTTCGACTGGCAAATCAAACGTGCTTGCTATTTTTTTTTCTGCATAAAGAGGTCGCAGATGGCTTACTCGGGAAGCCAAACAGCGCTTTTGTGTAATGGGTGATACTTTGGAGCGATTCCATCATATAAGCTCTGCTAAAAGTAGTGTTACGCTTAGTTCAAAAATATTTGCTATACTTTTCCGTTATCCTTACCTTGCTTCAACCCCTTTAAAAACGTATTTTTTGTTGTCCTTACAGACTAAGTACTCTTCGATAGTTCAATTAAAGCAGTTTAGATGGCACATTTTATTTCAAAAGTGCTTTAGTATTGCGCTATAACAGCAAAAATAAAAATATGTTCCTCACTCAAACACCTCGCGCTAATCAAAGCTTTTCTCCTGGACTTTCAGTAACCAGTCGACAGCTCAGATCTCATTGATTTCATCGATCTGTTTGGTTTTGAAAGAGACTTCTCATTGCGCTGTATTAATCAAACAAAGACTGGGTTTCGCAAATTCGGCGCTGGAAAAAGCATGGTGGGTTGGCGGCCATGTTGCAAAATCGCTATCCACGTCCCGGCAAAGCACGGTGGTCTGATGTCGATATTGTGCTGCTCGAAACTTAGCAATCTTGTGGCTGTTACAGCGCACTAAAAAGTCGTTTTTCAAAAGCAAAGCACATTGTTGGAATCGACGAGATTCAGGCTATCGAAAGTTTGCTGGAAGATTAAAGGGAAAGCTTTACTTAGAGGAATATCTGAATGTGAAACATAACTTGTTTCTGCTGTTAGAGCGCCACAATAAAGCCATGTTGAGTTTTTAAGATTTGAGCTATTAGAGAGTTGTTAAAACTAGAGGAAAAAGCGAAAGGCACGCTTTTCTCAAAGGACTGAAGAAAGGTGCGGATAACGAAAATGGTCAAATTTACGAAATTCAATCATCTTTTGCTTGTTACAGCACAACAGGAAGTTTTTTTTTCAAAAAATAAGTACATAATTAAAATTTGGAATTTTCATCCATTGGTTACTCATTGAAATCTAAGGAAATAGCCTTGTACAGAGAGGAATGTTTGAATGAGAAACAAAATTTTATTTCTGCTGCTTCTGAATAACAATGGAGCCATTTTGGGAATAAAATGCATCATTAGAAATTTGATATATCTATTGAACATTACTTAAACTTTAAAAGAGTCTGAAAATTGCCTTTTTCCTGAGGGGTCGAAACAAGGTACGGATAACGGAGAAGTACTTTTTGGCTGTTTGTGCGATGCGTCGCTTCTAGCACGTGCATAAGTATTAGGCTTGATCCATGTAACTCGCCTGATGGACGCGTTTGCACAACTAGTTATTGGTCTAATCATGAATTGCAATAGGTCGATAGTAAAAGGATAGTTGCTGAAAACTAAGTCATATGTTTTCACAGCTGATCGCAAGATGAAGCATGGTGATCGTTTGACTTTGAATTGCGAAATAATTCAAGGTTGAAGCATCACGCGACTATCATGTTAATGCGCGCAGTAATCAATGTTCTTTACTCATCTCTGAATTCCCTTTCAGTTAATAGACGATGAAGAGAGGAATCGGGTGTTTCTCCGTTACGTAGACATCTAGCTGACGAAAATAACGCGTTGGTTCAATTTGAACAATGCTCAACTACTCCCTTTTATGAATGAATTTTCGTCATTTACTATTCTTATGAAATATTTGTGCACGTTTCTCATAATGCTCTTCGTAATTTTCTTCATATCCACGAAGATCTCGAGATATAAAGCTCTTTGGAAGCTCTAAATGATAAGCTCTAGCCAGTAGTGATCATTTGCAGCGGTTCACGTTCTATTCACTACCCAAACAACGAATTTCTGAGCAATGTTTTCACCAATCGGTGCTATCGGCTCGTCCGCTATGGTGAGTAATATGGAAAGGATTTAATTCTTCGTAAATACACGTCCGCCCAACGTGTGGGTGGTCGCTCCCGTGTTCGGGTGTAACCACGTAGAACCCATTCTATAGTTCGTTCCGTTCATCTGCCATCTGACCTTCTCACTATATAAGTGCCTATCTTTGCTTCGCTGTCGATGTGAATTATTCTGAATCACAAGAATGGGACAGATTTCGGAGATGTGAGCTGAGTAAGGCGGTTAGATGCCGTGAGTGCCAACTGAATCTCAGAAAACATCGTTCGAGCGCTCTGTGAGTCGTTCTCAATTGGGGTATCAGCTCACGTCTCTGCCGCATAACAGAGCGCTGGGAGGACTGACGAATCAAAAAGCTGAGCACGGATTTTGGGGTCCACTATCTGGTCGGTGGCTTCCTTGAGAAATCCTAGTGTGGCCCATGCTGCTTTTCTTTTTCTGTCTAATTACCCCTTCCTGTTGCCTGCCATGTTCATGAACGTCCAAAGCACACGTACGAGGTGGTCTCTATGGTAAAAGAACTATCCAATCCGATTTTTTCGCCTTCGAGCCATGAAATCTTCATTAACTGTGTCTACGTTCTGCTTATGCGTAGCCCAGTCTATTCTTGCTTCGTTGTATTCCTTGAGCATCGTCTTTGTTTCACTGATAATTTTCAAAAGGGGTTTTTATTCGAAAAAATACCAATAGAGTTCATTCTGGGTTTGCTACATGACAAACTCGACTCAATTAGAACGCTCTCGCCATCAATCCGTTGTCTGTACTTTCCGAGCACTATGGAAATCACTGCGCTCACATATGACAGCAAAATTACTCGGAACGAGAATTAATTTTTAAGTTTCGCTCTTTACACGTATAAAGTGATGTATATATATCTGGTTAATTCAGCGGTAACTTGATTATAGATGTGCCTCCTTGTTAACATCCGAGTGTTCATTAAAGGGTTCTTTCCTAAAACTCAAGAAGGCAGTGCTAGGCGGTTCACGTCAACTGATTAGTCGGCGTGGACGGATTAGTGGCTTGTGACTCTAATTTTCCACTAAAGAAACATTCTTGATATTGATTCGCCACACCCTCTTAGGAACGGTGGAACAAAATGGATCGTGTCAAATTCCTTGAATTTGTTTCCATAAGTGTTTATTTTCATGATTCGAGTGATAACTGAAATAACGATATTACCGATAATACTAGATTTGTGCAAAAGTAATGACAGTTTCCGTTTCTCGAATTTTAAATCGTGGCAACTAGGCTGAAAAATATCTCGATTAGTCAAAATAAAAACCATAAGAATTAATACAGTTTGGCCAACAAGAAAATAATTTGATTATTTAGCACAAAAATGTGTCTCAGGATTTTACAAACTCTCGGAAAACTTTCTTTGTATCCCGTTGAGATTTCCGTGGAAGAAGTTGCCGAGGTGATTAATGAAATGATAATCGGTGGGCGAGGTCAGTCGAATCTGGTGGATGAGGCAAAACTTCGTAACCCAATTCGTTAAACTCTGGTAATATTCGGTATGCGACGTGTGATTGTTAGCTGGTTGTAATTTGACTGCCAGTACTTTTGTACCAACGAACAACTTTTCCATAGTTTAAAATAGATATAAAATTAAAAAAAAACAAGTTAAACGTTGCTAACAGCAAAACCTAGGGCGAAAAATGCGCATTGAGACGAGCATATAACATGAGCATATTTATTCAAGAATTTATTCCAATATCAATAGGCAAATTTTGACTTGATACATCGGTAAGTCACCGCGATAAAATGTTACGAGCAGATTTGCATTCAATCATCTCTTACATTTTTTAATGAGATCGAATGCATCGCATAGCCGTCAGGGGTTTATTAACGCCTAGATCTTGTTTTTTCATTTATTATGATCACAGTGAGAAGATCAATTGCGAAATAATTTGACTTTACGTAAAGCTTAGTTTGGAGCTCCAAACTGTTCACGTGAACTCTCTGCAAGAGATGAAAGAATGTAAAAAATTGAGAAATATGTAGACAGGCATACTTTGCATTTGTTGTGCATGCCCAAACTGAATAGAGATTATCGTAGGTGATCTGGCGCTTATCTGTACGTCCGTGGCCTCCCTACTGTGATGATAAGCAAAAAAAAATATTGGTAGTCATTCCCACTTTCCGTTTGAATTTGCACGTTGGTTCCGATCCATAAAAATTGACTGTTTGTAGAGCTGAGTTCAAAACAAAATTACATGTGATAAAACATATGGGATGGCAATGTAGCCGTAGTTCTGCAGCACAGGCGCCATTTTTTGTGATTTCGTTATATAGTTTGGATATGGATTTTGTGAAATGATTTTGGTCATTGATGGGCGCTAAAACGACAAAACAAAAGCAAACTACGTGACGACTTACCACGACATTTCTCGTTCCAATGGACGTCATTGTGATGGCATTTTCTTTGCTTTTCCTGCTCTTTCAGCATAATTCGAAAATTTTGCTGCATTATTCCACTAAAAGATGAGGAATTTTTTTCTCCGTTGTGATTTCTCTATGTTAGCCTTAACTTTCCTCCATTTTACTTCAAGGTTTAATATTATGATTATTATATTCAAATTCAAACCTATTTTTCGAACTGAACTCAAGTTTGATTCCGTCTCAAAATGCGTGATAGAAAGGATTCTAATTTTGAGTCATGATACTGCTACTATTTTGACCTTCGAATTGACTTTTGACTAAAGCTTTTTCCTATTTTGTGATATGCAAAAGGTCCACCGCATATCACTGTTGGAATTGTTCAATACCGTTCTAAACATATGGCGTAGTCTCAAGATTTTTTTCCCAGCTTTGAAAGCACAAAATATTACAATGCACAACTTTAACACAATAAACAATCAAAGTGCAAAATTTTGAATTACTCTTTATCGTCATAGTACATTAATCGACAATGAAACGCTCGATCAGTCTACTCTTTCCTCATCCTTCATTTCGCTGAATCAATATTTGAACTATGACTAAATGACTAACACTCATGTCGACGAATCGTTCAACCAACAATCTACTCATATTCTCTCAAATATACTCAAGAGCTAAAAGAGTAATGGCTTTTACACGCTTTAAACTATATGGTTGTTTTCTTTCCTGGAGTAATCAAAGGTAGATGCTTTTTTCATTCACAACCACTTCATGAACAATACTCGCTTTTTTCTACCACTGTACTACAACAGAAAGTCGGAGAAAATTACAAAATGAAACTAATGAGTAATCCGCGATGGATGAAACGCGGGTTTCGACTCCCGTCTGAGGTCGTTTTTTTGTTCACCACTTCAATTCTCTTAGGTGTATTAGAATCATCGTACTACTGCGGAAAATGCAGTGAAAACATCAGACATTATGAGTATTACATATCCTAAATTTCAAAAGGAAAACAATGGACTGCATTTCATTACTATCAATATTGTCGTCGTTTTTCGCGTATTGATTAATGAATGTTTCCTTATTATAACTAGTATTTTGTGATGTATTTTCCAACATTTTGTTTAAAATCGAGATGGGATGTGTTATCCTGAAAAATTTCCAAGCTGTGATCAGATGAAACTTTACGAGCTGTTTTTCGTCTTCATAGTCGTTCTACTCAACCGTGTCGTAATCATGGTGAGAATTTTTTATTCAATTTTATCAGTAATACTCTTTAACAAATTATTCAGAATTCTCATAAATATTGAATTAGTTGCGTTGTCTTAATTTTAAGGATTCATTCAATATTCCACCAAAAGGAATGTGCTGGGTCGAAAAGAACGGGGATTGTATGCGATGCGATTGTAAAAAGCCTTTGAAGTGCTACAGAGGCACATGTCGATGAATAGCATATTCTGTAAAACTCAAAGTCTGTTTACTGTTTTGCGGAATAAATTTGTACTCTTCGAATGATTTTATCAACATATAGCTGAAATATAACATGTCGTCAATGAATTTTATCTACTCACTGCTACACATTGTATATGAGAAAGAGAGCCAAGAAAACTTCATTGATGTAGGTCTGCATAATTTTGCTTGTGACGACTGATCTCTGAGCGATGCCCATATATACATAACAAAGCAAAATATTATCAAAGGGTGATTACTATCGTCAGCAATCGCCTTGTATACGAGGGCATCGTCGGGTGAGGTTTCATCGGAGTGAGGCTCCTCCAAACAAGATTCTATTAGTCCGAAACAAAAGCGAAAACCATAAGGAAGACGAATGACAGTAGACTTTGAATCGAGTCACTGTCTCCTTCCAAATTTCATTTTACACGAAGTATTTTAACATAATATGCGATTTTAGCACCACCTACATGCAGTCCACTTCTTCGCATACTCATCATTAGTAAAACTTTTCTGATTTTTCGCTTTTGGGCTCGACTGCTATTTGAGGATTCTCGTCTTCTCCAAGACTTTTGCTAAAAACTGAGCGAGTTAATTCTCCGTGTGGAATTCAGATAGAAGGGCGAGTTGTGCGGATTAGAGATTCATAGTCAGATAACCGCGTTTATGATGAGCGACATCACTGATACTGTGCACTAATGGTGATTGATACCATCAACAATAATTCCGTTTTTCATTGCACTTTTCGCTGTTATTAACATTCACCACACATTACAAGAAAAAGCTCTTCATTATGTTGGGTCGTTCCAAAAGTCTTGACACTAGAGCAATAACTATCAAATTCAGAAGCAACTAGAATTGCATAAGTTTAGTATCGTTCAAATGCGTATTTTTTTGCAAATATTTTGATATTTATCTTTCTTGTATTTTTTTGAGATGGAGATATCGTGGAAACAAATTCGCTTGCTACTCATGTGCGCGAATGTCGCGCAGGGGAAAATGCTAGTGGCGCGCAAGAATAATGGAGCTTCCTGTAGATGACCGGAGCGCAACTGATCATTAAAACTGTTTTATCCAGCTTTGAACTTCGCGAACCACTTCCTAGCCGTCCTTTCCCTAATCGCGTCATCCCTCCGAACTCCATGAATTTTGCGGCCACTTCACTAGCATTTTTGCCGACGAGCCATTGGTGCGTGAACAGCAAGTGAAAATGTTCTCACAACAGTTCCATCGTGAAGCAATAGGATACCAAAGTGTTCACAAGAAAATGCATATTTGAACGACATCAAAATCGTGCAATTTTACCTTGTAATTATTATTTGAGCCAACATGTCATGTGGTCTCTTAAATAAGCTGACTTATAGAGCCCGATACACGTGTTCCAACCTTGACGGTCTCAACAGTCGGGCAGTTACCCTTCGTCTTTAGACAATCCTCTCGGGGCGCTTAGTCCCCTATACTATGAGTAGGCGACGACGAACACTTTACACTGTATGTCCGGTGAAATTATCACCGAATATGCAGTGTTGTACACTTGATTGCCCTTAGCTGGTACCATTAGTATATCAAACTTTCTTTTCTCCTACTCTTAGTATAAGGGATAGATGTTGGTTCAAATACTAGATTGGAAAGAAAGTTCCCATCGCTTGATAAAACATCCAAAATTTATGCATATATTCAGACAACAAACAACAAGAGCTATTCTTCAGAACACAGGCCATCATCATCCACCACTTTTTGCCATTGGTCTGCCAGGTTTCGGATCTGATCGGAGTATCACCACTCTTTCGGCTTTGAATTAAACACTTTTGACATGCTCTTTCAACTTCATCGAAAGAATCAAATCGGCGATCTTTTAAAAAGTGTTGCATTGATCGGAAAAGGCCGTTATCAGATGGCGCAAAGTTCGGACTATAAAGTGAATGCAGTTGAATCTCAGCTCCGTCCAATTCCAAACTTTGCCTTGGACTTTTGGCTGTGTGTGGTTTTGCCTTGTTTTGCTGAAACAAGGCGCCCTTTCGACGGCCAACTTCCGGGTACTTCTCGGCCAACTTGTCGTAAACTCTGTTCAGTTGCTCGCAGTAAAGATCGGCGTTCATAGATTTCTGTTGATTTTGCAACCACACGGTCGCCCCAGGCTTTGTTGATTCGGTGAGCAGCATCAGCAGCATTTGAACCAAATTTGTACTCGTAAAGCACCAACAAACGCCTTTGTTCCCTGGACAGTTCCATTCTGTAGCAGATATAGACAAATTATATATCAATAGATGCGCAAGAAGTAGACCTTTCAAATATTATGAAAATCAAACACGATTCATGCGAGAAAACGACATTCCCATCCAAACGACGAAAATTTTCTTTCCAGCCTATTGTGATGCAATCTGAGCATGGTCTCAACAAAACACTCGAAAAGAAGGCATCTAGTTTTAATTACTTCTGTTGAATAACTTAGGTGCTTGTTGCCTTAGCGCCACCATTTATAGAACGACCTGATATTAAAACAGGGTTGATCATAAAGTTCCAGGAAATTTTGGAAGTTTTCTTTTCACGAACTAGCTAACAACTAAAAAAGCAATAATTATTTTTCAAAGTATAAACCACCATTGTCTACGGCTTTTTGCTATCGTTCTGCAAAATTGCGGATCTGTTCGGAGCATTCCGGCTCTTTTGAATCGGAAAACTCTTGACACGCTTCTTCAGTTTCATTTAATGATTTGTTTCGACGGCGATTCAAAAATTGTTGCACTGATCGGAAGGTTCCATAATCGGATAAAGTTCATGCGGAGGATGAGGAGGCTTCTTGTGGACGAAGTCAAAGTGATGCAACTTGTTGACAACAGTCCGCTAAGAAAAACCGAGCACTTCAGCCAAATCATTGGTACTCGATGAAGGCTCGGCATCCAACACAATTTGCAAGTCACTTTCATCTAAAGCAGATAGCAGACCAGACCGAAGCATGTCTTCGAGATCGAAAGTAGTTTCTTTGGATCGCTTAAACCATCAGTCCACAGTCGATCTTGCTGCCGTACCAGCACTTTCTCCCTCATTAATCTCATGACGGCTTTAAGAATCGTTGAACCTTTCCTCTAATGATGGCGAGTCAATACAGGCGAACTATAGTGTTTAATAGACATTTTGGAGCTGAAATTAAGAACTCGGTAACTATATGTAAAACTGTCAACACTGCGAATCGGTACTAGAAGCTAAGGAATGAAGGCAAGCTAAAGCACAACCTCTATTTCATTCCTCCTACAGGAAATGAGCTTTGACCAGAAACATTTGTTCCAAGTGTTTGCAAGGGTCGAAAAGTGAAAAAAAGTCACTACACTTTGAGACGGCAAATAGCCTGAATCTAATCTAATAATTAAATAATCTGAAATGACCAAAAGGAATGGCCATTGGTACCACGTTAAATAAAGGGACAGGCTCGATAACGAAAGCAATAATGTGTTATACCTAAGTGATAAAATACCTTCAAAGCTTCTTTCAAAACTGACAAACTAAGTACCGCTACTGAAATATGTCTTATAAACAGTGCTGCTGTGTGAATCTCTGTTGGTTATAGAGATTCCACCTAATGCATTACTCCATCAAGTGGTTCTGGTCTGTATGTATGACCGTCTATATGGAACAGAGGACAGCGTGATATGCCTCAGTGGTAAAGACGGAGATGGCATGAAGCTCACTTTGTGTTGTTACATATATATCCCGACCAAACCTGTTAAAGGTTGGTGGCTGACAACTAACATAGAGATGTTGAAGAACAAGTGGTGGTGCGAATGTACCGCGGTGGTGTAGTGGTAGCGCATCCCCCACATGGATGAAACGAGGGTTCGAGTCCCGCCTGAGGTCGTATTTTTGCTCACCACTTAATTTTCTTTGGTATATATGCAACATCATAACACTGCGAAAAAATGCAGTAAGAACACTAGAAATGTTGAGTATTGCTTATCACTTTGTGCTTTTATAAAAGGGTTTTTGGATGGGAAGTCATAATCGCACAAGCACCTCTTAAGTCAAACATTGATCAGAGAAACATAAGGGTGACATTTTAAGGTAATAGTTGAAATCTTAGGCAAGAGTTAGTGGCGTTTGGACCCAAAAGTCTGCAGACCTTCTGGATAGACTTCAAGAATTCAGTGATGAACAAAAAGGAGGAGTGCCATAACATCATCAATCAAATGACACTTTATCCTCAGACTAACTATCTAGTCTGGGAAGTAAAGAGCACTATCACACATCAGTAGACATCTTTGTTTCAACTGACCTACCGACTTGACAGGAAGGAGAGCGGTGGCCGGATTTCAACGTCATCTCACGTGAAGAACTTAGGTAGCCTTACCCTAACAACACGATGAGTGGTTTCTCTTAATAAGCGCTGTTTGTAAATACCGTAGATTTTCATTCATACTATAAGCTCTTCGCAGATTTATACGAATAACATTTCATAAATACGCTCAGGTTCTGAGGAGACGAAATTGTCCAGAACTTAGCCATAAATTTTGTAGAAGGCATAGCAACCTCGCGCAAGTTTGGACAAAAATCACTTGCTTGATTATTCATTACTATTCATTCTTTATTTCAAAGGCCGAGGTATAGCAAAAGCCTGTGTTTTGAGTTATCACGATGTGTGAAGGAATCACAGTGGTTCTCGAAATCCTCCTTTTGTTCAATTTTACACTTGCAAATACAAGTTTTCTGTGAGCTATTTCAAATCATTTGCTCCGTGACCTTGGAAACATTTTGTTGGAATTGCTTATACCACATCATATTTTTTATTCTATAGATAGGCGATTTGTTTGATTCTACGTTCTAATCCCACAAGCCCTTCACCCCTTCACAGCTGACAAATTTCTCTGCGTTCTCTCTCTATTTTTTCATCCCCAACCTTTTCTTCTTACCCATATAAGATTTCCTGTGTACTTTGCGCCTTCCATGAATTACATATAAATTTCAATATTATTATTTGAGCCAACGTTTCATGTGGTCTGTTAATGGACTCCTGTACAGCCCGATACACGTGTTTCGACCTTACAGTTTCGTCAGTCGGGCAGAACTCTTCGTCTTTTAGTCTTTTAGTTAATCCTCTCGAGAGCCCTACACTCCTCATAAAGAGGTAAGTGACGACGAACGATTTACATTGTAAGTCAAGTGAAACTATCACCAAACATACAGTGTTGTACATTTGATTGATCTTTGGCTGGTATTTTTATGATATTATACCATTATCTCGAGTGCTTTATAAAGACCACGCTCAAATTTGTAGAATAAAGGACAAAGGGTTGTGCCCGAATGACGAGACTGAGTCGAAACACGTGTAGCGCCCACTTACAGACCACGTGACATGCTGGCTCAAATGGGATATATTGAAATTTGAGCGTGGTCTTAATGAAATACTAGAGATAAAGGTAAATATAAATTATGCACATTGGAAACATAGTATCCATATAGTGAATCGACATGTGCTTTCAATAGTAGCATGGTTACTTCTAGTCAGCAATTCATTCTCCGTGCATCATCTGAAGACTTGTATAGCGGCCCGACCGACTCATTCCAATTTTTTCAGTGAATGAGATTTGTGGTTGATAACCCAGAGATAAGTTGGAGAGAAATTATTTGTACGCTCCTATACTGTTTACGTTGTGATATGGCGCATGTATGTTTATAAGGAGCCGGAGATGACGGTCCATTCATTATGTTCGACATAGTTGCACAACTCATCACATGACATTGCGCTCCTTGGAAGAGATTACAGTAGTTTCCAGAATTCTCTTCATATATGCTGTAAGGAGAATTCTATATTATTGCCGATTACTATGTTACCAGTGTACATCTATGTTAGTCGCCTTTTGTTTTAGCAGCGTAACACAAATACTTCATTTTCAACGGAAGTCCCATATAATACAGATAGGCCACACGAGCTATACACAAAATCTTCACTGTAAGTTGAATTGTGAATCAATTCACCGTTTCTTTTTAGTGTTTACTAAGGACCACCACTACCTTATTTGTAGATCTGGGTCCCAGTCATCTGTATTTGATTTCTCACAAGCAAGGTTAGTACTAGAATGATGAAATGTCTATTTTTTCTTTGTCTAAGCTCAACAAATGAATTATAAGTAGATGCAAATATGAAGAACCGTCTCTTAAACGATAGAATGAAAAAACTTATCTGTAATTTCTCTGGAGCACAGGGATTTGCACTTGAAATTCTTTTGAACGTGCAGTTTCGGCAAATTCAGAGAAGACAAGTTCAGATTTGAACATTCTTCTTTGGTTCATAAGGTGGCGCCGTGGCCGAGTGGTTGTGATGCTCGTCACGGAGCGCGTGGACCCGAGCCTCACCACCAGCTTTCTCCGGCAGTCAACAACAACGCCCTAGGTAAAGCCACAGCCAGGCTATCTCCGAGATTGCAAGGAGAGCGCTCAATCAGCATTCTACGTCGTTTAAGAGGAAGACGAAAAGCGAATTGAATGTCAGAAGTACTGGGATCCACACAGTGGAAAAAAGCAGTGTGATGTCGATTCAGATAAAGTGCTGAGGTGCTAAAGCGTTTAGTTTTTGAACAAACATCGGTGGTCTGAAATATGAGCAGTAGCATAGTCTTAATCAAATCCCTAAGCTTTCGTGCTCCCTTGAATTTATTATCAGTACAGTTCTTCGTGAGTCCGGACCATCTCCTATCATAAATTTTTCTGCTGCAAATCATTTTTACATTTTTACCAAAATTGGGAGTATCGAAGATGTAGTCAAGATTTAATGAAGCAGTTCCATCATATAAGAAGTAATATCAGGGGCTCAGCGGTTATAGCACAGTGGCGTGTAGCCGGCAACACAAAGCTTGCCTGATTCTGCGTTTTGGGATAGCCAAGCTCTCCATCCATCAGCGGTCGTGTGCAAAACATGTATAATGATTTCTGCGGACTTATGAGAACAGGCCGACCCATAGGGAAATTTTATACTGTTACCTAATGAGTTACCACAGGTAGATTGGTACTGTACAATACTGAAACAGCTTTTGTTATTGTGATGTCGTACGCATTGAGATGCATTCTGAATAATGGGATTAAATGAAGCCTAATTAATTGATACGGATGCATACTGGATCTCTGCTGAGATTGGAAGTGTTATACAAAGTGATTATTAAAAAGCAAGTGAACAAAAGTTATAAGATGGTGAGTACCTCACAATCCTACAGGTTCCACCACTTATTCCATTGGTACCGATGCCTCGCAAGGCAAATACAAAAGTCTCCGAAATCTGCGTTTTAGATGATTCCAATCGAAAATTTTCATGTATACTGCCGTCAGTGCTCGTTTAAGTCATTCGCTTATCGAAACGCTTAAATTGTTTTGGAAGATAGTTGCGACCTCTTCACCATAGCCTCTGATTCCAATGCATCGGATTTAGTCATTCCCAAACAATTACAATGGCAATTTACCCCCTTTCCTCTGCGGGATAGACATGCCTTGCCGTGTCAGAGCGATGTTGATCCAGCGACTATGCATGTCTACCAAACTTCCAGCCAATCTTGATTGTTCTTCGTGATACTTTTCTGTTAGCTAAGCGCCGTTTCGACCTTTAGAAGAAACTCATCTTGCGTTTTTTTTGACAACTTAGTAATCATTCTATAGCTTAAATCAAAAGAATTTGAGCGGTGTAATCCGTCTTCAAAAAGGCCTTGCTATTGCACTGAAAGAGCAAAAATAATATTCTGTTCCTCATTCAAAGATTTTTCGCTAACCAAGCTTTTGCTTCAGAATTTAGAAATTGAACTTCAGAAATTAATAGGCAATCGATAAGTCAAATTCTAGGAATTTCAATAATTTATTTGGTTCCCATAATGAATCACGTATTGCGCTGTGACAGCCAAAAGAAAGTTGAGTTTCGCGAAACTGGATCACTTCTACTATCCGCTCCTCAATTCGATACCTTTGAAAAAAACGTATTGGTCGTTTTCGATGTTTAAATAACTGTTCAATACTTCAGATCATAAGAATTCTAGAGGGTGCATTTCATTTTCAAAAAGGCCTTTCTATTGCACTGAAAGAACAAAAATAAAACTTTGTTCCCCATCCAAGGATTTCTCGCTGACCAAAGCTTTTCCTTCAGTGCCTCAGCAATTAATCGACTGATTCGATCATAAAATTTCCAGTGATATATTGCCTTCGAATACCGACCTCATATCACGCTGTAAAAGCCAAAGGATATTAGGCTTCTCAAAACTGGAAAAATGCAATTAGTGCGAGACCCAATTTTCTTTTGGTTCTTATGAAGCATTAAGAAGTCCGTTAAAAAAACCAAAAATCGCTGATATCCTTGAGATTCGATCGATCGTTGTTGTTTGAAATTGTAGAAAAGGAGTCCTACTCAGCGAGAAATCTTGGAATGAGGAACAAGTTATCATTTCTGCTCTTCCAGCGCAATAACAAGGCCCTCCTCAGAGCAAAATACGCCATTCAAATTTTTTTGATTCAAGCCATCGATTGGTTATTTGAACATCAAAAACGATCATAGAATGCATTTCTCACAATGTGTCGAATTGAAAAACGGATAGTTGAAATGATCCATTTTTTTTTTGCAAAATTCAATCTTCTTTAGGCTGCTACAGCGTAATACCAGGTCCATAATAAAAACCGGATAGATTTTTCCAAATTTCAAGATTTGATCTATCGATCGGTTAGTAGATTTCTGAAGGAAAACCTTTGATCAGCGAGAAATCTTTCTATAAGGAACAAAAATTCATTCTCGCCCTTTCGGTGCAATAAGAAGGCTTTTCTGAAGACGAGATATACCAGTCATATTCTTCTGATTTGTGCTAACGAAAAACCATCTGAACATTGAATAAGACGAAGGAATACGTCTTCTATAAGGAGTTGAAACGGCGCTTATCCAATGGAAAAGTACCTTTTTCATAATTGAACGCATGCAAAAGGAACATAATTGAGATAGCACACATATGCTCAAACAGTACAGTCGTAAGAAATAATAGCCATGCGAATGATTATTCTTTCAGTATATTGTTTTTCGTCGGATTGGCGGTATCGTTGTTACTAGCAGGATTTCTCGTTTTGGATAGCACTCTGGTATTTTTTTAGAAGAAAGAAAGGTTCTCTTTTATTCAAAAATTAGTTGGTACTCTTAATTTTAGAATGCTCACTTGTTACAAGGAGTAAGTTATCATAAATAAATAAATAACACAAGTTGTCATTTTTTCGATCCCAATCGGTTTTTTTACAATTGCCTTTTCAGCTGCTGTGGAACAAAATGTTTTGGTAAGATTGTTGATGGTCGATAACGAACTAAAACTGCAATTAAACAATGATCACGCATGTCAAGGATATCAAAGTCATTTTTAATACCTACCTTGATGCTTCTGACACCTTTTTTCTCTAGGGTGACAAATCTCCACAGAAGATTGGTTCTGAAGCCATAAATCCGAATGAGTTCCAAGATCGTGGACCGTTAGTCATGCAGGCAAGAATGAAAGGACGAATTGTTAGTCTCCTTATTAATCCTTGTTGAACTTCTCAGTGTGGGTCCATTATTGTCTTTGAGGGTTTTTTTTTGCAGAGGCACGCCTTAGATGATGAAAAGTCATACAGTCTCAAAGAGATTCAATTTGATACGAGGCACAATGAAATTGTTACGATCGGATCCGATGTTGAAAAAGTAGAAGGGGTAGGAAACTTGTGTACTAATCGCTATCTGATTGTATCAGTGTTCAAAAGACAATTTTCGGTCCAACGTAATCTACCTTACTTCTGAGATGTCCCATGATTTCCTTCGCACTATTGTTTTGACGTATTTTTCCTTCTACATGCCGGGGAATGTTCTAGTAGCTTTGGCATACACTTGGTTTTGGCCGAAGACCTAGCTCGCCATCTAGATGAAATAGCTACCGCTAAGTAACGTCTCAGTAAACACCTCATGCATTGACTTCAGTGACCAACCCACATTCCAATGTCGACTGCCACATTCTGGAGGAACTGGGTTGGTCCACGGCACTACATCCACCGCATAGTGTATCACTGCTTCATCTAATTATCATCTCTTCCGCGTTCTGAAGCAGCGTCTGCGGGAAAAATTTGACCCTTTCGGGGCCGTGGACCCACCTCTGCATCGCTAACTCCCAGCGTGGGAACGCATTAAGTATATCATTATATTATTTCAGTTTTACTGTTGTTCCACGGTTGTTCCATTATTGTTGTTATTTTCCTATGTCAAGTTATGTGTGAATATATTATGTTGTTATAAGTGAGAAAATATGAACAAAAAATTTTTGCCCACCAACCATTTGAAGTGTAAAGTACATATATCACTCAAATTAACAAAAGTGTTGAAAGGGGAAAAAGTTATGGCGCTAACTCCATATATACGCGCATAGTATATATATATATATATATATATATATATACATATATATATATATATATCTGTGTATCCGCACATGTTTCCAGACGTGTATATACATATATATGTATTATATATATATATATATAGCCATGCGATTCAAGACATCGTTTGAAATGCGCACGCGGTTGTTCGTTCAAATCGAATGATCAGCAAACCGAGAATCCATACATATTGGGTTGGCAAAATGGCGACAATGCGAAGACAAAAACATTGACTTAATTCACAATAAGTCAGTACAGCTCACTTCATAGGCCAGATAAGTGCCTCTGAGATACTGGTGAGCGCGATACGTTTTCTAGCTTTCCTTTATAGCCAATAATAACCGTATGGTGTAACGCCTCATTGTGACTGGAGATGTTCCTGCAAACCCTGGATCACGCTGCTCATGGGATCTTTATGATACTACCACTGACAGAAAAGAACACTGTACAAAAAGCAGAATGCCTTTGCATGGCACTTCTATGAGTGGGGCTCGCTGAGTATTCAAATCTGTGGTAGAGTATCGGGGTCTCACTGGTGCTGATTTGATTTTATAGTTGCCCATCGAGGTTACAGAGGGCGCATGACAGATCACAATCATCACTAATATAGTAAAAACGCGTTGCGGCTTCAACCACTGCGCTAACAGCGACCCTGATTTTCGCATGACGTAAAAATTTTCGAAAAATATTAGCTTTGGAACATACGGACGGGTAAATTCTTCCAGTGTTTCACATTGATTTCAGTTTCACGTTCTTGCTTTTACAGATGTCGCAGATGCCGATGTCTGCTGAAAAGTCGGCAGAGCTCATACGGGTGAGTGTCGACCTATCTAGTATTGTCGTTTGAGCTCTTCTAATGATCCTATAAAGTTGAATTCACCAAAATTCATCATCACTTGGACTCATTTAAGAGCCAGTTTGATTAGCAGACTGAAACAACATCTAACATGTTGCAGCCTATGTGAATCATGAATGAGCCTATATGCGCCATCTTTTGTCTTATTCATCTATAGTCATTAGTGATATCAATAAATTTAAGCCTAGAGGCTTCCAGTAAATTGCAAATGAAAATAAAATTACTGCGAGTATTGTTCAGGCAAAGGAAAAGAAGGAGTACACTAAAATAGTAGGCGAACTGAAACGACAAGAAGAGGAAAGGAAGAAGCAGAAAGAAGCTGAAAGAATCGCAGAAAACGAAAAACGGATAGCAGAATGCGCGGCTAGACGTCGTGCCAAAGAAAAGGAAGCCGCTTTGAAGAAGAAAGCGCAAGATGGCAACAAATCAGATGATGTAAAGTTAGGAACAACTAATTTCATGGAAGATCATAAAGTTTGGGTCGTTGATAAAACGCAGAAAAGTGTAGAGCCGATGGATTGTGGGATAATGCACAAAAAACCGAAACCTGATGGTTTTTCGGACATTGTCTTGTCGGATGCAGTTCGAAAAGAGACTGAAAACGACGCCAGAGGGCAAGATAGTGATAGTTATCAAGTGGATGGAGGTCGTGTTGTTACGAAGTCCGATGACGAAACGAGCGCAACACAACTCGGAACAACGGAAGAAAACGGCGAATTCTACAAAATCGCAGAAAACAACGCAGTTTGCACGAACCACTTCGCCAAGGCTTCAAAAAATGCAGTAATCAACCAATATTCATCCAAAAATTCATTGCAATGAGAGGTAAATAATTGCTTAATATAAAAAATGATATGTGATTCTACCGTATCATTTTAACTCTTCAATATCAACTCTAAAGCGGAACATTCTGTTGACGACTATTTTAACATAAAATGAATTGCTATTTAATTAAAGTCTGCCCATCAGGACTGTATCGTGATGCTTATGCTAGGAATAAAGTTTTATGTACGACTTTTCTGCTGTTATTACCTGAAAACTTTTCCCCTTTTACTTCTTCTTTTTCTTTTTTCTTTCTTTCCTTCTTTCTTTTTCCGCTGTTTTCGATAAATGTGCAAGCATGGGACAAAGAAAATCCATAAGTGAGTAATAAATGCTCGCTATTATACCAAATAATCGCTTTTTGGGCCACGCATGATGTCATGTGGTCTGTTGAATCGGCTGACTTTAGAGTCCGATACACGTGTTTCGACCTTGACGGTCTCGTCAGTCGGATACTTACCATTCGTCTTCAGCCAATCCTCTTAGGGCGCTCAGACCCTATACTAAGAGTAGGCGACGACGAGAAATGATTATTTCGCATGTTAAAATTTGAGTTGTGGTCTCAAGAAAACACTGCAAAAGAAAGGTATGGCACACTAATGATACTAGCCAAGAGCAATCGAGTGGTACAACACTATGTGTTCTGTGATAATTTCACCGGACACGCAAAGTAAAATGTTCGTCGTCGCCAACTTTTACTTAAGAGGATTGAGCGCCCTGAAAGGATTGACCAAAGACGAAGGGTAACTGCCCTACTGAGGAGACCGTCAAGGTCGAAACACGTGTATCGGACTCTATAAGTCAGCTCATTGAAGAGACCATATGACATATTGGCTCAAAAAATGATTATTTGGGATATTGAAGTTTAAGCTGTGGTTCTAAGAAAACGCTCGAAAAGAAAGGTATGTTTCCTACCAAGTTGAAATCTGTCTCTGTTAAGTCTCTAATCACAATGGTTGACTGAACCAGAATACTCCGCATAAACGGCTCATAGTCTCAACTCTTACCATACTTTCATCCTGAACGATAAATTCAAATTGCTAAATTCGATGTTATCTTATCACAACAAGTTCTTCCATTTTTTCCCCCTCATTCATTTTCTTGAAATTATCACAATGAGGATTCGTGGAGGGAGCAGCACCACTGCAACATACAACGACGTACATTCTACGACATTATTTCCAGTTTTCAACTTTTCTAGCAATAAAGATCTTCTTTTTGCTTTCTTATCGTCTTTTAAAGAAGCGATCGTCCTTGGCTATGGAGTCACTTGTTATTTGGGGATCCATAAAGTTTCTCTCTCAGTCGCAAGCTGAATGGTGGTTGGGTTGATCGTCACAGCTATTCCTGGGACAGTGGTGTTGAGACGCTCTTACAGCGCCAGCCTTTATGAAGTCCAAAAATACTACTGACTTGTAGCAGATTGGCAGAAAATAGTGTTGCAAGCAAAATTTTCAATGTTATGAACATCTATACCTTAGAGAATTGAGCGGTCAGCAAAAATACGGCCTCGGAGTGTTACCTATCACAATGGCTGCATGCTCAATTGAGTTTATAAAGCGAAGTCGCATACCCGATCAAACATGTTAAAGGTTGGTGGCTAACAGCTATGATAGAGATATTGAAGAATGAGTAGTGGGCGAATGTATATTGGTGGTGCAGTGGTAACACGCGTCCCCGGTATGGATCAAACGCGGTTTCGACTCCTATCTGAGGTCGCATTTTTGCTCACCACTCAATTCTTTCAGGTATAAATGAAACATTATAACACTGAGAAGAAAGGCGGTAAAACTGCTAGAAATTTTGAGTATTATAAAGATTTTCGTAACACCCGCTTTCAGGTCTTCTAAATTTATTCCAACACCCCTTGGCATTCTGTTCAATTCTCTCACTCATAGTCCAGAAAGGTCTACAAATTTTATGCGTCTGAGTTTCGCTGCTCATTGAGAATTTCGGCCTTTATTAAGAATGACGCTCAATACTGGTCGAGTCGTTTATCTTCAGAGTCGTGCTGGAGAGTTTCCACATAGGCTGGACGGACAAGTTCAGTATCAATTTTCCATTGACAAAAAGTTAAGGGGAAGGCTTAGAGTGGTTAGAAAGGCGTCTGGATTTGCTATTCACCGCTCCTTATTTACGCGATGGGAAATGTTGGTAAAAAGACAGTAATGTATTTGAGGGAGCAATATTACACTGAACTCGCCTCCATCTTTGTACTTTGCTTCCAAGCCACAGAATGGAAGCTTCTTCCTCAGTTAGAATCCAAGCACCTGGAAAAGTCACCAACGTCCCCAGATCGCTTTAAACTCAGAACGAATATGTGTTTTAATGAGCGTGAATAACGTTCTCAGACAGTCTGAATACTATGTAGTCGATCGGTGGCCTAAATAATCGTTGCGCATTTCAAGAGAATTCACTGTAAGTGTAACAGAATTCCGGCCATAAAGCAGTAAACCTGCGCCCTATCACAATTTGCTAATGATCTAAAGAGATTCCATAGCATGGATATTTGCCAAAAAAAAGTTGGTACTCTAATCAAGTCGACTTTCTGGAAAGCACACAGCATTGAAGAAGTGTTCGCGATAAAACTGAGTTTTTTCCTCAATTTTACACTATCCGCCTTTCACATTTATTGTGTTGATCGGTTTCCACGCATAAATCGCTCCCAGACGCCTCCCAACTTCAAGCTTTTTTGTTCCGCTGCCGCTTGGAGATTTTCCTTTGACATGAGTGTTGTTGAATCTGGTCCAGGTCGTTCTATGGATCACATCTACAGTTCTGAGAAAATCGGATCAGATTGCTCCTTGGAAAGAATAAGTTCCCTTAAACAAGCTAATAACAACTTTCCGATTTAGATGAAGATCTTCGTGAGTCCTGAGTGGGATCAAGCCATCACAGTGCTTCTGATGATCGTATCACAACCAATGCGCTACAAGTCCCTGATATGAATTCTTATTTGATTGAAGTGTTTTGATAAATCTTTGTATATATTGGCATATCAAAAACTTTTAAACAATTCTATAAAATTGGAACATCGCTCAATATATATTTACTTCCGATTTTCGAGAGAAGAGGAGCTCATGAATATTTTGAGAACCTAATCTTTAAGTGTATAATTCTTGAACCTCCTGTTGTGCAAATGCTAAACTCTCATTCACTCGTAGTTTCTTTCACTACTGTCAGATTATGCAAAGTCCATCAATGCAGTCAATTACGATGTCATATTTAAATCACTGTTTTTTATGTGATTGAAGAATTCTTTCTATTTAACCATTTAGAGATGGTGTGTTGCTACAGATATACCCAATGATGTTGAGTGTTACGCAAAACTCTGGCGTGAGACGTGACTCGAACCGCGCATTTCACCCTTTCCGAGGGACTACAACGCATCAGTCCGTTATCAGTCAAACGTCGACGGTTTGGAGGAAAGCCATAACGCCATTGTTCCCAGTTACGCTACAGATATTGAAAATATGTGATAGACAAGAATTTTAAATATTTTTTACACTATTTTTAGTACCCAGCACTCAGTAAATATTCAGCGAACTATCTCTCTGGAATCATCGCTCATCTATTTGCCTCATGAGGAAAAATAGCTCAAAATAGACTTACAACCTGAAACATGGTTATGAGTCTAAGTGTAAAATTACTGTAACCACACATACTATAGTGTACGTCCGGTAGATTATGACTTGAAAGATATGAAGCGCTAATTTTAGTCACTATCTCCTAGAAATGCGAGGTGAATTCGGTGCGATTCATAAGTTCACATAGTGCTTCATTCGATCCTTCATTCTTTAGTGGCTGCTAAATGACTCAAACTCACGAAAGTGAAGCGAACATTGGTCCACGCAGAGATGTCTCTACTTTGCACCCACTTCGTAAAACTTAGGAAGATAATTGTTTTTGTGTTTGCTAATCTCTCGAGTTTGTGCCAAACATTTGACACCAGTGGTAGGATGTCAGAGCTAGACGTGACATGAATGCTCTACACAGAAAACATTTCAGCATTTTTATTCTTTAAGATATTACATACTAAAATGAGAGGAACACTTTATGTGTTCGGCATTGCATCTTAATCATTGTACCACCAATACTCCTATTACATTTCTTCTATGTGTTTATTCTTGAACATCAGCAATATTGCAATAATGTACTCGATATTAACGTAGACTGTTCATGAATTTAAGTGAATTCGAAAAGTTCATAAAAGATGATAGCCTGTGTGGGTGTATAATTTCACCGATGACCGTCCTCTGTAATCAAAAGCTATGCGAATGACAAACTTCCTTCTTATCAACTCTCATATTTTTTCAATTACCATACTTATTTTTCACGTTTTACTATAAAACTGCTGGACGAGCTTGTTTTCGTACTTTTCGGTTTTTCGACGCTTCTTTCTGTACGGCTCGTTTTTTCGGGGTCTATGCCAAGCTGGAATTTGAACAAACCATAGTCTGGTCGATAAGAGAAATTCTCCTTCTAAATGACACTTATTATTCATGAACACTGTTGTTGGCTTTGCTTTTTCGCTTATGATGTCATAAACTTTTATTCTTTCTCCAAAAGAAGAATGAGAGGAAAAGAAGATGCGTAGTAAGACGAGGAAAAAGATGTGAGTGAGAAAAAATGGGAGAAATTACGAGAAAAGTTAAACAGTATTATTGTGCGCTATAAGGAGCCACATCATATATATATATATATTATATATATATATATATATATAACAATTATTGGCTTTTCAAACATCTGTTTCGGATCAAAGTTGTTTAGTTGAACACTGAAGATATGAAGCAGTGATTGATATAGTAGTAAGAATTTCTTCGCTGGAAAAAAAATTTAGTTGCTTTCAATCTAGTCGTAGTCGTTTAGGATCACGTTTTACAGATGGAACCCTCTTGGATTATGGAGAATTTGCACGGTGAGATTAGAATGGGTGCCCGTGTGGGTTCTTAATTTTGATGTGGTAATACTTGGTGAGAAATGTCAAAAAACGTCACGTTAGCAATTCATGCCTTTCTGGAGGAAGAAAAGGGACCTCAAATAAAGAAGCAAAAGAATAATGGACACAGTGTCTGGTGTTGATCAATCTCTCAAAGATGCATCATATATTTGACTCCATTCATGGCTACGTCAAAGTGATCGAATGAAAATCTCGTCTTTTCTGATAACCTGAGATTTTTGAAGATGTGCCATATGAGTGACTTCTCCCCTCTAGATAACGCTCGTGTTAAATTGCTGACCCCCTTATGATGCAGCCTAAATAAAAATGTTAACCGAGACCGATGTTTTGAAAGAGGTTCTGTATTTTAGTGTTCATCTGAAACTATCCTCAAAAAATGCTGGGTGATGTACGGTAGTTCGAGTTATCTCATTACGATAAACATGTTACTCTTAGGCATTCAAACGTAACAATGTCTTTTTCCTCTCAAATAAACCTTACCTGATGGCAACTTGTCTCATAATCAACTGATGGCTTGAAAACGAAACGGAAAAGAAAAATGCCAGTAAGAATTCCTCATACCTTGATAATATCTACATCCGAACCGATCGCAACGATTTCATTTTGTCCGGTGTCATACTGTACCCTTACACATCTCGGCAGATTTTTCATTATCTAATGCGTGTTTCTGAAGACCACGTAAAATCAAAATTTCATCTTAATAAAAAGTTTTTCAGCTATATTTTCAATCTTACAACTTCAGCTACAGCAACATTGTCTTTAATCTCCAATGTTCAAGCAGCTTTTGACGCTTTCTTGATTTAAAAACTTTTTGACGTCAGAGAAATTTTGATACGGAGATGATTCTTTGAAATTAAAGGCACCATTCTCTCGTTTGAGGCATATATAACATATATAAAATATTCAGTGATCAAAATCAATCGCAGTTGGCAAAACTATCATCGCTATCAGCTCAGTCTACGCGGCTGATAGGTATGATTAGATACTATTTATTTCAGACTTGAAAAAGCCGTTCAATAACTACGATATTTTCCGTAAAGTCGACGAGACTTGTCCAGCTTCTTACTTACCACTTCTCCTTCAACATCGCGCATAACCAGCGCTCCTGAAGGAGCAAATTCCATCATGTTGATCTTTTCAAATGGCACTTTTTGAGCTTCCCCAGCTTTCTGAAAAACTTACCATTCCATCTTCTCAGTTTCTCATTAAGCTGTGAAGTTGAAAAATTGTTACAAAGATAATTGAGTGGTGAGTAAAAACACTGCCTCAGGCGGGAATCGAACCCGCGTTTCATCTATACCGTGGACGTTCCCGGTATACTCAATTCTCTTAGGTATATACGAAACAACAGTAACATTTTGAAAGATGCAGTAAAAATGCTAGAAATGCTAGTATTACTGAAATATAAACGGAGACTACTATGACGATTTTAAGGATCTCATCATGGTTTGAATTAGATTACTTTCCTTCTTTCTGTTTCACAACGTCTATTTTACCAAAGAACTGCTTCACGTTAAAACCACCAATCAACTGAAAAAGAAAATTAATTGGACGAAAATGCAGCTTACGTCTGTAATGGTGTCTTCTCTTCGCTTTCTTCTCTTTCCTAAACACTTTTTCAACAAGAGGAATTCGTCTATTTCTTTCTTATTTTCCTTATTATACGTGTATTCATGTTCCCATTTGTAATGCTTGTATGTTTGAATTTATTTATTTTTTGTAATTTCTATTGTTCTTCACATTTTGGTGCTTAATGTGAGTAGCAGAACTAAAGTGTTAAAAGACTAGAACGGAAGCAATATTTACTTTTCTGTTCATGAATGTATTCATATGAAATTTCTGTTAATTTTGAGCCATTTCCTATTAAGAATTTATTGTGGTCAGATATTATGGATCACTGCTGTTTGGAGTGTCTCTGTAGAAGCTTCTTCAGTCGTTACGGAGAGGATGATCATGAATAAATGGCTCATAGATGTTTTCAAAACTAAACTATGTCTCTACGAAACAGGGATAGTGAGTAGCATGTAAATAGACGGAAGCGATGTCATCATGTTTCCGCTTCTTTTTACCACAGAAATCTTTTTTTTTCTCTCAAAACACCGCTAATATAATGTAATAGATGAGGAAAACAAACCTTTTGTTTCTCTCAGAGTCTTAGCATCCAGGTATCTATTTCTTTTGCAGCAACCATAGCAAAACATAGCTCAAATGCAACACACGACTAACATGAAAACGTCAATGATAAGTAGATGTTCAGTGCTTCTGAAACAATGGCAACTCTGGGAATTTCGTTGGCGGCAAGCACAGTTGATCACTAGAACGGGCGTTATGTTTTCATCTATAAGAGTCGCTCGATTCTGTCTAGTCGACATATCGCGCTTCAGTTCACTAGTTGTGATTTATCATCACTCAAAATTTTGTCACAAAAACCCGATTGTTCTAAAGAAAACAATTTTGGCTATAAGAATGAGAACGAAGCGAGAAATGCATCGTAATTCGTTTTTAAACGATCCATAGCACAGTGGGATTTGTTGTCATGCTCACCAACGCCTACGAATTGGTAAGGAGTAATGGTGATTGAAATTCGTAACGGATATGGATCCTGAAATCACCAGAGTGATGAACTTAGAAACACTCAAAGTGGACGTTAAAACTTAAGTGGAGTTGGAAGGAATAAGTGGAGTTAGAAGAAAAGAGGCGCTGACATCACCGCACATCATAAGAGTGTAAAGAATAAAAGACACCCACGAGGAACACTTCTCCCATTATGACTGACTTTCCATATTCTCTGAAATCATAAAAATCAACCAGCTTTATTTCGCTCTAAAAGTGTTGTGTATTTTTTCTTAAGATGTGTATACGTAACCAACTGAAATTCTTTGTCCACAAAGCGTTTTCCTTTTGCTTACTTAATTCGCATCCTTTCATATACAAAGGGTGTTCTTTCTTTCAGCACATCTTACTCTGAGATTGGTGATCGTTCTAATGAACGTTATTATTTCTTTGTAAAACATATTTCATAACGCGCATCAGCAATTCTTCTTGGGGGTCTTAAGGGGGACCTTGTTCTTGAATTAAGTTACAAGAATAAGGAATTATTGACCAAATAGTAAAATTTGATTTGAAATGGTACGTCTAAGCTGTAAGAAGCGTGGTGTGGCGCAGTAGTCAGAGGTTCTCTGCGCCACTCATGATTAATTAATCACTAGTCAATGGTTCGATGCCGTGCTCAAGGCTCATCAAGCCTTTCATCCCTCCGGGAACGGCGAATCAGATATCAGAAGTCTGGAAGAATGAGCAACACTGACTTGATCCCTAGGTGTGTCATCCCGAGCATTGTAAAGGCCAGATTTGTAATCAGACACCTCAAACAAAGCTAGAAATTGAAGATGAAGACATGACCCTTCCCGATTGATCAACGCCGAAAGCTTCATCGTTTATTCTTCGAGCTGTAGAGAAGACGAGGTCGTAGAACGTCGAGAATCGTATTTGAAGAGGGAGAGCACCATCCTTACGCTGGGTTAAAGAAGTAGTACTCGCTAGTCATCATAATTGCCGTTGAATTTACTGTCACCATGAAAAGAAATAATTTTGGTCTGTTATAAACAAGAACCGCTCCAAATCCACTTTGTCGGCGATAGCTGCTCAGTGCAAAAAAAAAGTTATGTGACGTAACATCGTTCGTGTTGCTGTGTGATACACTCCACTAACTCAACTTGACTTGACGACCATGAAGATCTACGTTGCAAGAAACAGCCGTTGTGAATAATTTCCTGCCATATCCACTATCTGAAGGAAGCGACGGAGCCGAAACGTTGGAACAACAAAGATTCTTAACAACCGCGCCTGAGTTTCTCAATAAACCGGAAGTTTGATTAAGATTGAAGTTCAATAGCGTTGTATCCACAGATACCATCGCCACAATTAATAACTCATCAGAAACTTCTCAAAAATGGACTGCATCTGGTGGTGTCGATATCATTGCCAAATCTACGATTAAACTCTGCTCAGCCTCTACAGAAGCGCTACGTTCACAAATACCCTGAGTTGCACACGAGGTCGTTTTCTTGTTCCCATCACACTGAATTGTTGAGCTCTCCTTTGAAATCAGGAAAATCTGCACCGGAAGGGTTTGGGATAATAATACACTTACGTAATGCATCACTAAATCCTTACTAAAATATGCATAAAACATGTCTACGGCGCTCCAAATGGATTTAATTGCATGGCCATCTCTAAGAGATATGATCATTGAGAGAAAACTTTAGTCTTTTTACTGGCCTTCTTCACAATGAGTTTGGAACACTTCTGTTCTGAAAAAAAGTCTTCCATTCTACTCAAATTGTTTCTCCTAACGCTTATATGTCTACGTGTTCAGAATACGATCTATTGAAGATTTATATCGTATGATTCGAATACTCTTTTCATTCATCGCTTCAGTTTGTGAAAATGAATAGAAATCCCATTTGCTAACGGCTACAGCTCTCTTCACTTGATTCCAATCAACTTTTCGAAACTTGCCACAAACATTCTATAGTCCGTGAGAATATTTGAAGCTTTTCGAGGTTGGTACGTCAGTGGCTTACGTACGTTTCGGCAGTGTCGCCCCTTCATCAGCGCCACACACCTCACATTGAAGCATTTTCTTAATAACAGAGATGGGGAGACGTTTTTGGTGACAGCGCATTTTTGATGACAGCGCGCGAGCATGACAAGCACTTATCACCATTTTTTTTCAAGCGATTTCTTTTGGCTGGTAATGAATATGTAGACATTACCTTCTGATCCACTTTTCGAAACTTCCTATATATCATAAATTCAGTAATTTTATCGGAGCTGTTATGATGAAAAGCAACGATTCAGAAGAACTAAACCATCCACGATGTACTACTACAATGAAAACGTTCACACTTTAAACCATAAGGACTAAGAAGAGTTGCAGTAAATTGACCTCGAGTATAATAAAGAATAAAACGCCCTGTGATAATCAACTATTAGACACTTGCTAAGCATTCGACTCCATTCGCACCACTGTTGGGTGCATGGTTAGCCTTTAAAATGACTTGCGATGGCTTGTCCACGTATTGAGCCCCCATATCCTAAGCTTGACGCTTTTTACAGGACAAGTAGTCACAATTTACTGGGTAAATTCCAAAACTTATTGCATTGGAGTCATTTCCTCGTCAATTATTCTGCACGAAGGTCTTCAAACATTTCAATTGCTTTTCCGGCAGTTGCTTGAGGTTTGCTCTTCTTTATGAACTTCGTAGATTGCTGCTCAACACGTTTTTCTTTGCAATCCTTCAGGCAGCCGAATTAAAGCGATCGTTTACGGATTGTTAAAGAGTACGAGGAAGGAGACTGAATCAACGTCCTGTCTATATCATTGCTTCCTGATAAGAAATATCACTAGCCATTGCACTACCTGATTCCGAAGCTTGACATAAATCTGCGAATTCTGAGTATGGAAAAAACCCGACTTTCTTGAACATGAAATCGAACCAAGGACTACGTGTCTATCAAAATATACCTCTAACACTGCACTACATGTCTTGCAAAGCAATGCATTGAATTGTGTAGGAAGCCAAAGGCGTATCATTCCCCACAAAAAGAACCAGATTCTCCGTAAGTAAATCGTTTGTGAAAATATTCCTACCTCAACGAGAAGATGGAAGCCAACATGAATGAACTAGTGAGCAGCAACACTGACACTGACAGCAACATTCCATTATTGTGGTAAATTGTGCATTATCATTTTACAATATTCCATCATTATGATAAATGCGCATTATCATTTTAGAATCATAAATAAGCTATTGATTCTAATGATTCGTGAATGACTTCTCAAATATTCTCAATTCAGTAAAATATCACTCCTTCCAAGGGTGAATACATCAACAGTACATCTCTTTCTCGTGTCTCACGCTTCTTATAGGTCTCGTCATTGATCCTTTATTAAAAATACTTTGATTCGCTCAAAAGTGTAAATTATTTACGTTTCAAACTATGAAGAATTCTTGAAAACTAGAGAAATACGGAGAAAAGGTAAACACCAAACAATAAACCCATATATTCAAGTAACTGTTTGGTGTACTGAGCCTTTTTTCACACTTCAATCACGTTCCAATGACATGTCGTCCAAACGAGACGCCTCTAGAAATGACCATCATGTAGAACTTTGCTCGCTTTAGTTGAATAGGCCAGCTGCAACCAAGGTTACCGAGTGTTGCTAACATACTCTGATTACATTCGCATTTCTGTCAGTCTATATTAATCTAATCTTTTTAAGCGCTTGAAGTATCGACTTCACATTATTTTGGAATTCGTTCATCCCTGTTTAGAATGTGAATGCTTCACCCAAATTCTCTTATGTACCACTGCAGTTTTCTATAATGTTACTGCAAGTTTCGTAATCTTCGTATTAGCTCGTTCTTTTCTTTTTGTGATAATAATCAACATAGAATCTCGAAACTTCATGAGATTATTCCAATCTCCAGCCGTTTTTACGGATTTCTACTCTGTTGTAATCCGATTTCGTTGAACACTTTCCGACACTTCCATATGTCTTTAGCTCTTCTCAGCTGAACTAGGTTGCATGATTTTATGCCAATTCTTAGTCGTACTCCTTCATTCCATTTCAGAGAATATTCGACTATCGACTTTTTAGAATTTACACACCCCATTTTCACATTTACGGCGCAACTATTAGCACTTCTTACATTCACTCGTTTTCTCACATCCATTCTCCACATAAATTCCCTCATTTTCGGTGCGACTGCGATGCTACTTGAAGATTCTTGTCTTCTTGATATGTATATTAGCCCAGAATTTTTATCAAGTCTTTTACGACGTTTGGTATTGCATCCTAGTGATATGCTTACGTTTCGATGGTTTTGCCCATCTAAGCATTACCACATGACAGACAGCAGTTATGGAACAAGCTGCAGAAGTGGGAAGAGCATTCGCAAAGCCCAGCGAGCCTTGTCAATTATAAGACCAAGATGATTGCACTCCAATGCCTTGACGGGACGCTTACAGCTTCCAGATGGGCTATGGAGAAAATAATCCACCAATATTACTCAGATCTCTTGGCTAGCCATGTCCTCTTACCGTCATATAAATTGAAAGAGGATGAATATGTCATTCCACCGGTCCTCCCTTCCGAAATCCGACATGCTATATCGTCGATGAAGAACAGAACAACACCCGGTGCAGCCAGGATTAGACCAGAACACCTGAAGAACCTGCCGCCATTCTCATCAACACCCTGGCTCGGCTCTTCACTCGCTACCTGTCAGAATGCAAGGTCCCTATTCATTGGAAAACCAGCAAGACCGTATTATTGTTAAAAAAGGGAGACCTTCACGACATAAGCAATTATCGCCCAATCTGCTTGCTGTCCGTTGTCTATAAACTCTTTACTCGAGTCATTGTAAACAGTATTGACAGAACACTGGACGAGGTACAGTCATGCAAACAAGCCGGGTTCCAAAGAGTATTTAGTACCATAGACAGCATCCACACGATTACAAGCTCATTGAAGTTTCACTAGAGTACAAACAACCACTCTGTCTCACTTTCATCGACCTGAAGAAAGCCATTGATTCAGTGGAAAGAAAGGCGGTTACAAAAGCTCTGGATAACCAAGGCGTTCCTACTTGGTACATAATGATCTTTCGTGAGCTCCATAAATATTTCACGAACAAAATGTCTCTATTCTACAACAATATCACCAATGACGGAAGAAGAGGGGTGCGAAAAGGTGATACAATTTTACCAAAGTATTCACTAGCACCCTAAAAACGTCATGCGAACATTTAAATGGGACGATATGGGAGTGAAAATTGACGGTCACCAATTGAATCATCTTCGCTTTGTTGACGATATCGTTCTCATAACACCAAACATCGGTCAAGCGGAACGAATTTTGACCGCTTTCGATAGCGCCTGTGGAAAATTGGTCTCCAACTAAATCTAACAAAAACGACGTTTATGATGAGAGGATGGGATTTGAATGCCCCATTCACGCTCAACAGACGACAATGTCCGAATGTCTATCTAGATCGTGAAATCAACATGATGAACGACCTAGGTCCACAGTTGAGCTCGAGGAAACGACCTGCTTAGAGAACGTTTAAGAGCATCGAAGATGTAGTGAAGAGAACAAAGAACATCCGACTCCGTGCCCACCTTTCCGACTCGACGATTGTCCCTGCCCTAACGCATGCAGCAGAAACCCGGTCGCTGCGTAAGAAGGACGAAAAATCACCTAGCGTTATCATGCGGAATCGAAAGGTCGACGCTGCGAGTATCCTGTATCTCGCAAATGAGAGAAAGGATCCGAAGTTCCGACCTACGTCAATGATCGAAAATCGGAGACGCCGTTCTCCACTCTAGGATATCGAAAATAGATAAGCCAGACACGTGATGCGCTTCAACGACAACCGATGGACGAGAGCCGTTACCGGCTGGATTCCTCGGGACGTCAAGCGCTTTAAAGGAAGACCACTGACCCGTTAGTCCGGTTTCTTCACGAAAGGCATAGAAAAAAATTATGACGCTCGCGATTCTCTAGAGCGAGGAGGGCACACTGGGCTACTCTTTCACGCTATAGGGAAAAATGGATGTATTGCTGGTACCCGCTCGTGTAACTCAACAGGTGGATCAACGGGACGACAGGTGATACAGGTGATATATATATATATATATATGCATGTATATATACATATATATATATATATATGTAGGACGCGAGAAAAGTTCTGTTAAATTTTCTGATATATCAACAGTAGGAAAATTCTGCATGAACAAATGAAATCATTCATCTGAAGGAATAATTACGTCTACTAAACCAACAACTATAACAATAAGCTAAAAATTGTATAATAGATTCTCGAGATTGCCTCCTTTGACCTCAGCACATTTATGAAGTCTCCTGTGAAAATTTCCAATGATGTTTGCAAGCGCGTGTCAAGGCAGTTTTGAGCGTGCTTGTAGTAGTGTAACGAGTAGTCGAGACTTTTTTCTCCAGTATGGACCGCACGTAACAATCCATTAGGTCGAGATCCGGTAAGTTTGACGGGCAAATGTCCTTGCCCAAAAGTCTGGAAGATGCTTTTTGAAAGGGAAAAGATTCTTAAATTTTCAAGCTTACTAATGGGTTGGGAAAATAGTTCTAAGAAAGTGCTTGTAAAACATTTACTTATGCACCTATTACACCCTAGCAAAGACAAAACTATTAGTCAAAGTGCACCCTTCAGCTTCAAAACATTTCCCGCCACTTCTTTGGCAAAAGATCGATTTTAACTGTGTCTTTGCCCCGAGCCAGATTGATGCGTTTATTTGCCACCACTGCATTCGAACCCAGCAGCCATTCGCGCATCATCAACAACTTAATTTGTTCGCTTGTTAACGCCATCTTGAAATAGTAGATAAATCAAATGCCAATCAACGCTGAGAAGACGGGCTTTCAAATGAGCCTAAAACACAAAAAATGGCCGACACTCCAAAAAGTTACAAGCATTTTCTCAACTTCTTCCCCAAATGGTTTAGTAAAAACAAAAAGAACAGACGTGATTGAAGGCGCGGGGCGAAGGAGTGAAGTCAGACACATGCCTGGGCCTCCTGTAGTCAACCGGTTATTCTAGCGAGCTGTTTCACTAGCACTTTCTCCTGTGCGCCATTCGTGCACGATTAGCACGCAAATCTGTTCCCAAGACAACTCCATCTTGAACCAAATGTAAGCAAGCTGAATATCAAAATGTTCGCAAGAAATTACGCAAATGAAAAATACCAAAATCGCGTAATTTCTAATACTTTTAGCTAGTAAAATTGGTGTTCATTGCTGTAGTGCTAAAACTTTTGGAACGGCCTAATAACACTTACCCCACACAGTGAGAGAGCAAAGTACCATTTAAATTCCATATCTAATCTCACTTAATGTAATGTCCCCGTAACCAAAAAATATCGATATTGTTAATAAGTCGGCAGGTCACGCCGACAATTACTCCGCATCTCCTCAGTCTTATCTTTTTAAAATTCATGATTCTAAATCGATGAGAAGATTTGCTTTGAACGTGACATTTATGTTGCATCAAATATACATATGAGCAATTATAAATATCACGATGTTGACGATATTTTTCCACAACCTCACTCGATAAAAAGAAGGCTCTTGAAAAACAACTCTAGTTTTTTTTTTTACAAGATTTGTGCATTTCTGAGCACTTTTCTTCTTCCAAAATGCTAACGCAATGTGGTCTTAGAGAACAGCTGTCGCAAAAAACTTTTTATCTCATCAATCTTCACACAATACTTAAATCGACTTAAAGACTAGGATATAGTACTTCAAATGACATATCGGTTTCGCCATCCTCTAAAAATCATTCTTATAGGAAACCCGCAGAAACTTCTTATTACAGCTACCGCTTATAATTGAAAATTTAAAATTTAAGAATTTCTTTTTTTCGAAACACTGCATTGTCTATAGTTGACGAACTCTCGTCACGGTTGATTCACCACTTCACGTATTCTGAGACCGGAATAGAAATCACTTCCGGACTCACCCTGAAAATTTAGTCAAATTATCAACATTAAGAACAATGCCAGTATCATGAGCAATCAACACAACATGAGTTCAATATTATTGACAAAAAATTGAAACACAACTTATTTTCCAGCAGAATGGAGTAATATTTTTACGTTATAGTACATATTTTCGGAAATCTAGTATTTTCTTGTATTCCTCAATGGCTTTATCGAGACGCAGTGGACGGAAAGCGATCCTGGATGCCGAAAAACGACTCAATAAAATGCCAATCACATATCAGTGAATTTCTCAAGCGCAGTGAACAGTCTCGAAGTTGTCATCCTGATACTCAGCTAGAGCATAAGCTTTAATAATATGAAGTCAATAATGAGAAGTCAATAATCCTTCTCGTCACGGCAAAGTATGATTCGTAGCCTATAGGTAGTGATCATGCCTGAAGAGTCGATTGCACTTTTCGGACATCCCAAGAAAAAAAATTTTTACTCAACCAGCAAATTACTATCCATGTGTCAATGACGGGAAAATTTACATCCTCTTTTCAACATCCACGATGGCCGAATGGTCAGAAATTCAAGTATTATTAAGTATTATCATACGCTTTGTGGACACTTTCGGGACTGCCGCCGACAAAATGGCAGCGTGCAGCTCAATTTGCAAGTGGCGCTCAATTTTGCTAAGCAGATTAGGTTTTTTTATGTTTCATAAAAAAATCACTGCTATCGTCTCATTCCATCCAATCACCATGTGCTTCATACATTCTATCATCTTTGGGTGCACATAAAAATCATATGTGCTAACACTCGTACTGCTCTTAGGATTTGGTGGATTGTATTAGGTCAAGCAAAAATAGTACGATAGTCAATAATGTTGTGTGATGTGTAAAACCTCAAACGCTGGACGGGATTTGAACCCGCAATTCACCCTTCCCGGAGCGTGTGCTAACCACTACATTACCAAAGTTCCGTTCTGCAGCTTTCAGCGGTTAGATAAAAAGATTTTTTATCATAGATATATACAATATCTGCCAGCATTACTGGGATCAATGCCAATATCGGCCCGCCAGGCCATTCCGTTGACTGCTGGTTGCTGACAAATCGATATAACTCTGTCGAAGAGTGACGGTAGAGGAGGGCGCCGCTAATGAAATGGCTAACACGCGACCCCGGAAAGAATGAGAGGCGGGTTCGCATCCCGCTCGACTTCCGGTTTTTTGCATATCTCTAAACATTGTTGGATATATATTTGTAACATCACATATCTCGAAAGCGTTTAAATACAAAAGGCATTCCATTTAACCGTTACATATTACGTCATTATTTTTGGATCGATATCCTCAATTTCATACAATGCCCAAAAATTGTCAGAGTGGTTGAAATTAAAATACACAATTAATAATCTGTAAAAAAAGTCATTGATAACTCTCAAACAATTTACATACCTACAGGATTGGTGAGAGTGCTGAGTGGAAAAAAGGACAGTCAAAAGATGAAAAAGATTTGTTCATAAGTAAAAAAAGCAAATTCTATTCAAGGAATTGTAAGCTGTTGAACACGGTGCACTACTCAGAAAAAGCTATCACGATCAGTGGCATGGATTATGTCTTTATTGAATATCAAATAGATACAATAGAGCATTTACCATAACATTAAGAAACAAATATTACAGAGTTGTGAGTGTTTCTCCATAGAGTGACCTGTACAATGTGAAAATTCGCGATCTTTTTGCGCTCATTTGAGATACATACTACAACCACACCTTTATTTGAGTTTTTTTAGAAGTATATGTAGATGGCAGAGATAGAAACATGCAGCAAGAATGTGCGTTTTTCTCAACTATGCTGCCTTTTCCTTCAAAAGTTTGTGCTTTGAAACGGCATGAGCTCTCTTTGTACTGGAATTACTTTAGAACACGTCTCCTCTGTAATATGCCACCTTTTGATGATGATAAATATCCCAAGATCTACACTTTGCCCCTACACTAAATGCTATACTTATGTACTATACTTATCACTAGATACTGTACTATGTACGAAAAGTTAAATTTGTGATGTTAAAAATTCAGCTAATGTACTTCCAAAACGGAGCTTTATTTCGCTACACTGGTACAGCAGATAGAACACATCCAATTCGAGAAAAAAAATACCAAATAGGATCGTTTCTCAAAAACTACTGAATGCCTAATAAAAAAGTCTGTGAAAACTGTCTCTCGTTCTCTCTAAAGACCACGTTAAACGGAAGAAAGTGTACGTTGTGCCCCAAAAGTTAAAAATACTGCTGACCAATTCGTTATTGAACTCAGTTCAAGCAGTGTGAATGAATTCCCAGATATTGCGAATTTTTTGAATCTGATCAAACATTTAATCGCGGTTTTTTCTCTAATCGCGTTATTTAAGTGATCATGTTGGCACTTAACTTCAATGTTCACGCTATGCACTTTTATAGAGCAAACGCAGCGGGTGTATGAAATGGGCTTTGCAAGAATGCTTCCGATTACTCTTTGAACGTGATACTCACGCAACTAGTCCTCTTCTGATCTGTGATTATTTACTTCTAAAAGCAAGATGCCTTGTAGGCTACGAGTATTACACTCAGATTATCCCTTTCAACCAAGGTGACTAGTTTATAAGGTAACGCCAGGGGCAGTAGTTCCATATTCGTCAATTGCAGTGGTATCAGTGCACCACACCAGCTAAGTTTTGATGGCATTCCTCTTTTTCTAGCGTGACTGCTTCAAACTGTCTTCAGTTTTGCGCGCAAACTTTTGCTAGTCTTTATACAGTGGTCATGTGGATTTGCGACAAACCGTGCGGTAATATTATAACATTCAGCACTTTTTTCTTATTGCAAAGAGCTATATAATAGTGTTTTAGAGGTTGCTCGAGTTTCTTTAAGTAATAAAGCTTCTCGAGCATAATGCTGGGAGTTCTCAATAGGTAATTCGTAGTCCTCTATGAGTTTTCCTTCACCGTATGTGCACATATGTGAAATGGGAAAAGACTACATAAAAATTCTCATTGCAAATGTTATGTCTGCCCATGCCTCTCTCTGTTATCTGTGTTCCCGCCGCCTAGTAATTCTATGTTGTAGTGTTCCATAAGACGTGAAGCATTTTTGTGTTGATCAATCCTTAGAGGATACGTCATTCAACGAGGAAACTTAGGAGGTAATTGAATGTATCATCTGAATTATAAAGTGACTTGTAGTAGTCTACCGATGCATCACCTCAGTGTTGCATTCCATCTAAATATTTTAGACCATATTTCCAAAAATATTGAGTTATATACAAAATTCTAAACCTCAGACGAGAGTTCAACTCGCGTTTAATCTTCTTCGGGAAGGCATGCTAACCACTACACTACCGAGGCTCCTGCTCTGCTATCACTCATTCTGCTTCTGTTCCCATACTATCAATTATTTGAAGTATCTACAACTGATTTGAAACCGCCTGTGTAAGAGTTAATGTAAAGCAGAAGACTGCATGAGCTCGGGTACAATACTGTAAGAGATGTGGTGATGAATAGATAGGTAAACAGATAGAACCTTTTGTACCGCACAAACAGGACATACCTCGATTTCCTTGGCTTGAGTGTTAAAAATTACAATAGGCATTTGCTTCTCTTTTCTCTCCTCCTGAAAAAATAATGTTAAACACTTTGAGAAAGGAATTCACTAAGCGAAAAGCCTTCATATGCAGAGATTATCATATTGAAAAACACTCATCGCAATACAAATTCAGATTTCTATATTGCGAATATTGCTGCTACAGCATCGCAGTGGTTATGTGACCCATACCATTATTACACGTATGATTATCAGCCCAACCATTCATTGGTTGTGTTGGTCAAGTTCTTACGAAGTCTTTCCATAGGTCACATAATCTCAGTATAAGCATTTGGCACTAATGTGGAAAGCACTTGTCTGAAAAACAAATCAGATGCGATGTTAAGGTTTAAAGAACTCATAGAGATTTCATGATGTTTCCACTTCCTGTTGAGGAAGCAATACAAAGAGAACTGTCTAATTTCTATCGTGGAATACCAAAGCCTCTTTCAATGTGATGATCAGTTATTACCGGTTAAGATTTCAAATACGAAAGACTTAGCGAAATAACATCAAAACCTACAGCAGAAGTCATTGTCTGCCGTCGAAACTGCCGCTCTCTAATATTTTTTTCTGCAACAAATATTCGTGCAATATATATTTCTCCCAGATTGGCGATTCTACCTTTATCTTTTTCCATTAATTAAATGCTAGATTGATTTTCAGAGCTAGTCTTTGAATTTTTCTCGTAAGTAGACTATTTGTATTGAGGAGGACCGAGATAAAGCTTCAAGAATAACAAATGTGAAAGTTTTAAATGAGCACTTCTTGTTCATAATGAGACCCTTTTCGCCCCACTTTTAGTAGTCGATCAGTAGCTTAACTCCCGCTAATCTCCAGTTGAAGATGTAATTTTTATTCTAAGTATCGTAAAATTCACGATAGTGCAAAGTACATTTTTGAAATCACTTCGGCCTTATTTGCATGCCTCTTCAAATTTTCAGGAGGCTGTAATCGCCGAACAAAAACTCCTTACTTTTAGAAACCATCAGGAAAACTACGGTAGGCCTTACCTCTTTTCTTTATGGCTTTCATTTTCAAAACTTTGTCAAATACATAGGTGCATATGAGCGCTATGAATAGAATCGCAACGACTGTGATGAATATGATTCTAAGAAAGAGGTTATACAGAAACTAGTAGGTGAAATGACAAAAAGGACTTAATGGAGAAAAGAATCTGGTACTCAAAGTACTGAAGAAAAAGGCGTCACCACAATAATCACTTTTTGACGATACTGGAAGGCGGATCACTGTCGTCATCATTCTGATACAACCATTTTATTTTGAGCTGGAATTGTGAATTGAGTTTTTCCTGTAATCAAAAAACTCTCATGCTTTGTCTTTGTTGATTGAAATTTCATAGTTATCATTACTAACGAATTTACCAAAACCGCCAACTTTTCCTACCTTTCCTTACATACTCCACCACTTATGTGACTTTTCAGCAAAATTTGCTACAGCTTCCGTTTCAAATGAGAATGCATGTCTGGCTTTTAAAATGACTCGCGGTGGCTTACAGATCTATTACACTGCTGCTATCCCCTTAAAGAAGTCTGATACTAATTTACCGACCCCGAAGGGACGCAGGCTTGTTCAGAGCCGTGAACCCAAGATCAAACCAACGACCGCGTCGTGTGCGACACAGAACACCACTAACCTCTGCGCCACATGCTCGCTCATAATTAAATCTTCCACTAATGTAAAGAAGGTAACTAGGCTCAACTACAGTCCCACATTTGAATTTGATCAATGAATGACGCCTTCTCATTTCGACACCAGAGCAGTAAACACCAATTGTATCAGCTAAAAGTGATTCAAATTGCTTGACAACGCTATCTAAAGTATGCGCCATCACTCTAAACACAATTCTCTATCCTTAACCAGCAAATCGATAACGCTTTGTGACGAAATTTTTGAGCTTTCTTTTGGCAACAAATTTGTCCATACTTGCCGCATCATGGCCGCTTAGAGAAGTCTTTTATCGCAATTTGCTGCTTTACGAGTGCGCACTTGTAGTGCAATGCACAGACCACCTTCAACATCAACTGTGCAAAAGCTCAAGGCTTTGCGTCTAAGCGACTTGTGTTTGTATGAAAGAACATCTAGCTGGCGAGCTCACACTAAACCCTACACCTCATTAGGCACGCATAGGACACTGACAAACGAAAAGGACTTTGGAATAAAAGAAACTATCTTTTTACGGGAATACAAGACCTCAGCCCGCGAGAATTTGACGCAACATCCATTCCAAAAATTCAGAAATGATCCACAAAGGTCCATGCGTCGGCATCACGCGTGACTTTTCGCCACATCTCAGATGGATTTTTCGATCTAGGCCACCTCACACACATCCTCACCTATACAAGACTGTGTGGACTCATTCACATAGAATAACTAGAGCACATTGAGTGAGAAAACAGTGAGTTTTTCGAAGAAGCTGTTCACTGTGCGATTATGCTTACATGTTGAAATTTATTTGCTTTGGCTTGAAAGGTTTGGCTGAGTAGAGTGCATGTCAAGATTTGACTGTTCTGGACTGTGAAGAAGGCGATATGACCGAAACGTCGGCCATTGTACTTTTATTGTTTTCTATCACTACTGTACTTGTTAAATACCATTTTCAAAAATCTCGGATCTGATTTACAAGAAACATACTGAATTAATCAATTCAGGCAGAAATCAAGAAATAGTCGGTCCTGGGAATGATTTATTTTCAGGTTTTCTTTGCCAGCATTCAATATAAACGATTTCAAAGTGACGAAGGAGGAAGAAAGTGAAGAAAAAGCAAACTAGGAGACTTGAATAAAAGCTAAATGAGGAAAAATTGTAAGAACGATTTGTTTCAGAAAAAAACGACGAGAAGGCACCACTAGAAGAAAACTGACCTTTTGTCTGAAGTGGCATTTTTGAGAGCCTGAAAACGATTAGTAAAACTTTCACTGTTCAGCGGAATGCTCTTTGCCCTGTAATTCTAGTTACTTGCAGTGATATCAGCTCAAAATGTTTTATATCCACTAATGCAAAGTGCTCTGCAAAACCTTAAATCTCGCAAGGATTGAATTTACATTTCACCTTATTCGCTTTCAGCAACCTACCAACCGTTTACGGTTTGGCATGAGCATTGAAACCACTAACGTTGACAGATATTGGATATAAACTTCCACCGAAGAATTCTTTCACTTCAAACAGCTTTTTTCGCGGTAGTATAATGTTATAATTATTAGTATAAAGGATAATGCTTTCGGCGTTGATCAATCTCTGAGGCATGCTCTATGCATTCGTCCTCACATTCAAACCCCGTTTCAGGTGAGAACGAATATCTGGCTTTTACAATGAGTCGAATGACTTTACCGATCTATCATAACCTTCTACCCACCCAAACAGTTTGGTACTAACTTTACCGACCCCGAAGAGACGGAGGTTTCGTGAGCCATGAGCACAAGATTGAGCCAGCGACCTTTTCTGCGTTGCAGAACATCACTAACCACTGCGCTATGTGCGCATTATAGTTACATATGGACTTATGTAGAGTGATGGTCAAAGCTTTGAACTTTAGGTGGGAATCGGACATCGTGATTCAAAGTTGTGCATATCACTCTACACTACTGAATATATAATCCTGACATGGTACCACCACTAAGCGCATTTGGCACATAGGTTAGAGAAGCTCTGCATCACTAACAAGGTCTATGGTCCGACCTTGCGCTCATGGTTCACCAAGCCATCCATCACTTCAGGGCCGGTAAATTGGTACTAGACAAGTCTCAGGCTTGCCTGGAGGATGAGCAGCACTGATTCGATGTAGCGGGAGGCCACTGCGAGTCATTGTAAAGGTCAGGAATGCATTCACTCACCTCAAACGAAGTAAAAATTGAAAACAAATGCAAGACGCATCTCTCAGTGATTTATCAACGGCGAGAAATTATCCTTTATCCTTTACCACCACTAAAAAGCGCTTAAGTAAAGAATCTTTGTGATCCTAAATGTTTCAGTTTTTCAAGGAAGCAGTTGCGTAAAATTATGGTTGAGTTTACCCATAATAGCATGTTATCAGTGACACAATCCCGTTCTCAGCGGCCTAACCACTCTCCCCATTACTCCAAATCTTACAAAGATGAAACAGGTTGATTCAGTAGGATATGAAATAGGAGCTTGGTTCGTTGACAGGCCTTCGTAGGTCATCATACCAGAACCAAATATACCTTATTCATCTCCGCAATGCTAAGGATGGATCAGCATGCATGGTGGATTCTTAGGAAATGAGGTGATCGATGGTAAATCCCTTATCATTTTTAATCTCGAACTGAAGGCAGGAACTACTATAGTAATGAGGAGTACTTTGATGAATATCAACTGCGATTCCAACTTTCATTAACGTGAAGGGTTACCTGCACGGAAACATCATATGCAGAAAAATTGAAAGCAGTCGAGTTAGCAACAACCTCATTCATGAAGACAAATGCTGAAAATGAATAGCATGCAATGCTTCAACTGTGGTGATCGAGCGAAAATTGGAAAATATTTGATAACGTAGTGATTCCTACCGTGCCATTTTTGTGTTATCTCCACCGACTTACCTAAATATTCTACTTCACAGCATTTAAAATTTATCACCTTGTTCTGATAGAACCTCCAGTGCGTCTAATTCAAGACATTTCACAGGGCGCATTTTTCCGCTCGACTGGAGCGCGATATCTGCGTGTACATTTTCTGTAGGATCTGAAAGATGAGACGCGCTAGGTTTTTGAGACATTAATTCTGTTGCTCAATTCCCAGAAAGGAAAGTGGAAAAAAAAGAATTTGTTAGCGTTCAAAGATAAACTGCCTTAGCATATGAGGTGTTTTTTTTCCACGTTCCACCCGACGTAGACGCCATAGTTTCCATGCACTAACTGTCTTATGAAGTGAAAGGCTCTGCGTTTTGATTTTAATATACTAAGTCTTTTCATAGCTTTCGGCATTGAAGCAATAAAATATAATTTTATAACCAAAAGTAATGAAATTGCTTGAAAAACACTGTTCAACGCATGCGTTATCAGCCAGAAAACATTTTTGCCATCTCTAAAGCAGCAGATCAGCTTTTGCACTTTTGGAGTAGTTTTCGAGCAAAGTTTTTGCATTTGGGCATTTGCATCCGAGTGAACGGGTGTGGAATCCACCGACTGCCCTTGCACTACTTGCCTACTGTCTTCAATATACTGCTGATAATCGCATGACCACAAACAAGATCGTTAGCTAACTCCTCGATAATCAAAGTTGGACCCTCTTCAATTGCTTCGATGACGGCATCTCGATCAACTTTGTGTAGACGCCCGGTGATCTGCAGATGATCCTTCAAGCTGTTGTTACCGATGCGATACTTAGCAAAGAAGCGAAACGCTGTTCACATAGACACAAATCCATGAGCCTTTGCAAGATTGATGTTCTCGAATTCGATCTGTGTGTCGCGTTCAAAATTCCTACTCGTAACGCATCAAAATACGATAAAGGTTTTGTTGAACGACTACGATTGGGAAGTATAAGCAAATTTGGGCATGACAAGTTCTAATAATTTTTTCAGATATTCCAATAGTGCACTGCATAAACAATTAAATTCAATCATATGAGAAATAGTAAATAATGTATGAACAAATAATTTAATTAATGTGGAGAAATAACTACGTTTATTAGACCAATAATTAAAACAATAAACAGAAAAGCTTACAACAAATTCTCAGAACTGACTCCTTTGGCCTCCATATATTGAGATGTCGCTTGCGAAAATTTCCAACAATGAACTCATGTTTCCACTGTACTTAGTTCCAAGCGCGTGTCAAAGCCGTTCTAAGCACATCTACGCTATTGTAGCAAGTAGCCGAGACTTTTTCTTCATTATTTCCCACACACAGTAATTCATTGGGTTGAAATCCGGCGAGTTCGACGGCCAAATGATTCTCCGAATGTTTTCCGCAGCAGACGAGGTGGCTCAACGACCTTTCCAAGCTCGATTTTCAATCTTCCACCACCTTTTTGAAGTATTTACTAGCTCCGCCACTTGTTGATTTGAAACCAGTAATTTAGCAATGTCGACCGTTTTCATTTTGGTTTTGTCCGACTCAACTATTACGATACGTTCCTTTTCATACGCTTCATAACTTGAGCACAGCTGAAAATGACCAATAAATAGAACACATTCTGGACCAAAACTAAACAAAAAAAATCGATAAAGTTATCGAAAGTGATTGAAAAATATTATATCAGTGCTGAAATCAATAGAATACAAAATTCAATACTGTCAATCAAACTTTTTTTGGGGTATCATGTTATAGATATACTCACTGATGCAGAATGACGTGCGAAACTTTTGCGTCAGGTGGGACTGGGACCCACACCTCACTCTATCTGGGAGCGTGATCACTAACCCGCTGCACTACTAATGCCCGTTTTGCCACCACTCTTTCCACGCTATAACGCATTTATCTATCACCAGCTAGCCGTCAACGGTTTGGCCCAGCTAGTCGGTATCGACTTTAAACCCAGTCATGTGAGAGATATTGAGTATTAGATAATGAAATAGAATTCCTCAATAGCTTTTAGTGCTGGTATAATGTTATATATATACCCATTGATGTATAGTGTTGTGCAACACTGGGTATATCTATAGCATCATTACCTGTACCACCTGTTGTCCCATTTGTCGTCGAGTGACTCAAGCGGGTGCCAGCAACACATCCATTTATTCTTATCACGTTCAAGAGTAGCCCAGTGTGCCCTCCTCTCTCAAGGGATTCGCTGAGCATCATAGTTTTCTTCTAGGCCTTTCGTGAAGAAATCAGACCATCGGGTCGGCGTTTTTCCTGTATAGCGTTTGATGTCTCGAGGAATTCAGTCGGTAACTTCTCTCGTTCATCGGTTGCCGATGAAGCACATCACGTGTCCGGCCCACCTTCTTTTCGATATCCTGGCGTGTAGAACGGAGTCTCTGATCTTCGACCGTTGACATAGGTCGGAACTTCGTTCTCATGTCATCGACCTTTTGACTGCGCGTTCAATAACACCAAGTGATCTCTCATTGTGCTTACGTAGCGACCAGGTTTCTGCTGCATATGTTAGGGCAAGAATAATTGTCAAGTCGAAAACCTGAGCGCGGAGTCGAATGTTCTTTGTTCTCTACAATTACATCTTCAAAACTCTTGAATGTTTCTCACGCCGCTCGCTTCCTCCTGCTCAACTGTGGACCTAAGTCGTTCATCATGTTGATTTCACGACCGAGAAGATAGACCTAACTGGAGCATTCGCGGACTGTCGTTCCGTTGAGCGTGAATGCGCTAGGTTTGCTTGAAGGCCAATCATTCCACAGGCGTTGTCAAAATTAGTCAACATTTATTTCGTCATGGCTGATAGTTGGTGTTGTGAGGGACGATGTCATAGGAAAGCGATGATGGTTTGATTGTCAATCCAATTTTCGCCCCCATATCTTCCCATTCTAATGTTCACATGACGCTTGAAGGGTGGCAGCGAATAATGTGGCGAAATTGTATCACCTTGTCGAACCCTTCTTCTTACGTACATGGTGATATTGTTATGGAACGGAGATATTTTGGTTGTGAAATCTTCATATAGCTCACGAAGGAATCATTATGTACCGAGTAGGGACTCCCTGGTTATCCAAGCCTCTATAACCGCTTCTGTTTCCACTGAATTAAAGGCTTTCTTCAGATCGATAAAAGTGCGACAGAACAGTATTTTGTACTTTCGTGAAAGTTCAATGAGTCTTATAATCGCGTGGATGTGGTATATGGTAACAAATACTCTTCGGAATCCTGCTTGTTCTCATGGTTGTCCTTCGTCCGGTGTTCTATCACTCCTGTTTATCCTAGAGGATGACTTGAGTGAAGAGTTTTTAGACAACGTACAGCAAACGAATTGGGTAATAATTGCCTATGTCGTAAAGGTTTCCCTATTTAAACAACAATACAGTCTTGCTGTTCTCCATTAGATGGGAACCTCGCACTCCGACAGGTAGCAAGTGAAGAGTCGAGCCAGGGTGTTCATGAGAAATGACGGTAGGTTCTTGAGGCGTTCTGGCCTAGTCCTGTCTGGACCGGGTGTTGTTCTGTTCTTCGCCTACGAAATAGCATGTCGGACTTCGGAAGGGAGGACTGTTGGAACAACAGAATCATTCTCTTTCGATTTATATAACGGTAAGAGGGCATGACTGACGAAGAGATCCGAGTAGTACTGGTGGACGATTTTCTCCATTGACCTCCTGGAAGCTGTAAGTCTCTCGTCAGGGCATCACAGTGCAATCATCTTGGTCTTATAACTGGCAAAGCCTCGCTGGGCTTTCCGAATACTCTTCCCAGCTTTTGGAGCTTCTGCCATAACTGCTGCTCTCCTTAAGGTCCTCTTATCGCTTCTCTGCAGCGCTTAGTGAGATCAGACGTAAGATTTCGGTTGCCTGTAGCTCGTGTGATCCCACGTTGCCGTATCAGCACGAGTGTCTGCGCAGGCAAGCGTCTTTTCGTGACTTTAGGACTCTCGGCTTCCATAGCGCTAAAGTAAAGATATCCAACGAGACGGTCGTATTCTTCGTCGATGTTGTCGGCAACTGTATCTTTCCAGGAGACAGACTAATAATTTGAACATATCTCAGTTTATCGTAGTTCTGGGACTTCGTTGATTGAATTTAGCGACTTTCTCTCCTTTTCGCAAAAAACGGAACGTTGCGCGAAAGAGACGATAGTCTGGTCCCGTGTAAAACTTAGGATTAGCAGAGATATCGGTCAGGCGAAACCTTCGATTTACTAAGATGTGGTCTGTTTCGTTATGGTACTCTCCATTGGAAGACTCCCACGTCCATCGCTGAGGGTGAGGCTTTTGGAATTGTGAGTAACCATGGATGGTTTGGGTCATCATGATAAGCTCAGATAGCCTCTCACCGTGTTCATTCCATTCTAGTTCGCGAATCTCTATGTGACCTTCTTCAGACGTTCTTCCAGGTCCATTTTTGCATTAAAATCTCCGACAATGACCTTGAAGAATGTATGACTTTTTTCTCTGAAGAATAATCAAGGTCCATAAAAACGATTCGACTTCGTCTTCGTCATAGCTTGATTTTGGTGTGTAAGCAACGAGGATGGTCAAAGCCGGCGTTGAACCACATAGTTTCAACCGTAATCGTCCGATACGGGTTGTTGGTTGTATAATCAAATCGATGTTCACGGTTAAATTCGATTTGACGACGGCGCCAACATTTCTGCTATCGGATGTTCCAAGAAACAGTTCTTTTGCGGTGTCATAAACAGCGTAAAAAGGATGGCGTCTTCTCGACTCAGCCAGACCAGTGACGTCATGCCTTATTCTTCATGCTTAAATGAATAGATCATCTATAGCATATTGGTGAGCAAGTGCTCTTTCATTCTAGGTACCGATCGTCATTTTAGTTCGTTTTGATTTTGGCAGCCTAGTTTGGCCCTGAATTTTAGCAGCCTCTCCGTACTCATCCTATCTTGCGCTGCAGTGCCGAAGGCTCTTTTGGGGTCAGAGGAATGAGACCCATATTTGTTAGTGTTTTTAGCATTTTGATACCCAATATATAGCTTTCTAGGCTCTAAACGTGAGAGCTAGAACTCACGAGTGGCTTACCAGGCTCCCTTAAAGGAGCGGAGGAGGCTATTTGATGGAGGCAACTCCTTACCGCCTCTCATATACTTCCCAGTCGCTTTACTGCAGGCTTCTGGCCGATTTGACTCGTAGAAATAAGTTTTGTCAAATCGGCGCTGCAGAAGCATTGAGCTTATCCCCTGAATCCACCTGCGACTTTGAGACACGGTCGCTTTCGCGTTTAATCTCCTATCCACCGCCTGGGAACGTGCCACGTGCCCTTGCGACTATCCGGGAGGGATCACTCAAAGAGGAAGATCTGTGGCTGTAGCATCATACCACACTAAAGCGGTAAAATAAAAAGAATTATTTTTGATTATCGTATATCCTGTATCTGCCAGCGTGACTGAGTTCAGAGTCGATCGACTACCTAGTCCATACCGTTAACACCTGATAGCTGACAGATAGGTGCGTTGTAACGTTGAAAGAGCGGTGGCAAAACGGAAGTCAGTAGTACGACGGGCAATAGAGCACGCGCTCCCGGATAGAGTGTGATGGGGGTTCGACACGCCTGAAGCAAAAGTTTCGCTTGTCACTCTACATCATTGGCTATACCTATAAAATACAAAATTGAAGAAACGTTCCCGCACCCTGTATTTGTCTTTGCATTGATTAAGCAATGCGTAGCGATATATCCTGCAACCGCTGAGAATCAAAGATCGCTTTATTCTAAATACGTCTAAAAGTTCATCTTCCTTTTTCTTTAGCATCTTCAGCGCCCTTTTTCATCTATTCCTTTATTTTACCTTATTCTCGTTAGTTATTAGATCTTTTTTGAGCACTTAGAATATGCATTAATTAGTTAGCTTGTCAGCAAGGCTCATTGGCTCGGCCACTGTAGCGAATGTAGCCCACTAGGAGATAAAATTGCCATTGTGAAAAATTAATTAGTCAATGCAAACTGCTCAGCTATCATCATTTTTTGTGGGGTTTTTGGAGACTACCGCAGAGCAGATCTCAAACTTGCATATTTCAACCCTTGGCTCAGTAATATTTATGTAACTATAATGACGTAGCGAGCGCATGTGGCGCAGTAGTTAGTGCCCTGCGTCGCACACGAGGTCAATGGTTCGATCTCACGCCCATGGCCCACCAAGCCATCCTCCATCCCTCCGGGGTCGGTAAATTGGTACCAGACAGGTCTCAGACTTGTCTGGGAGGATGAGCAGCACTGACTTGGTTCAGCGGGAGGCCACCGCGAGTCATTGTAAAGGCCAGATATGCATTCAATCACCTCAAACGAAGTTAAAAATTGAAGTCGAATGCATGGCGCATCCCTCAGGGATTGATCAACGCTGAGAGCTTTATCCTTTATCCTTTTAATGACGTAGCAATTTCAGCATATGTATGAATAGCACGATCACCGAACTGATCATTCTGTGAGGATACATAAAGGAACAATTTAGACTAATATATAGAACTATTTGAAAATGAAGACTGCTTAAAAGAAACGATAAATTGTATGATTAAAATGGGTGACCGCTTGAAGAAGTATTTAGGTGAATGAATTGGTGTGTCAATAGCAGCCTTGTATAGTACTCATGATAAACGCTGTAGTTCAGCATAGTTACACAATTTTTCCTCATACGACGACCTGCGCGCTAAACACACTCACTTGTGAGAGGACATTGTGGTCGCTATGTTCCCTCCAGAGCATACTCTTTTCATTTCGACGAATGAGTCCTGTAATGAACTACTTATTGGGAGAGTGTTGGCTCTCCGCTGCCAGTCAAATGATAAAACTACACGATAACGATAATTACTGAAAGGTTCGCCATGCATTCGACTTCGTCTGGCTTCATTAGACGCGATTGAATAAACATCTGGCTTTTGGAATGACTGGCGATGGTTAACCAATATATCAAGTCAATGCTCTTTTCCTCCCAGACAACTTTGTTTCCTCATCGACAATATTTGTACCAGGTAAGCTTGAGACATGGAATCGAACTAACGAGTAGGGTTACAGAGCATCTCTAGTCACTTCGGTACAATTCCCGCTTCCAGCTGAATTGAAGCATGCGCTACCATGACATCTCAACGATTTCACCTCGTAATACACTGAATAGGAATGACATGCGAATAGAAACAATTAGCATAACGTAAATGATAATATGTGACAAATGTAGAAGAAACACACATAAAGGTAGGCATTCCTCTCCATTAGGCAGACATGCATTCGTACATGCTTTCTTTGCTTTTCTCCTTCGCAGTTACACATTTATTTCAGCTATACATTTCAAAAAAATGTGACAAAATTTTGAAGAATCATAGAAGCTTCGCTCTATTATGTCATGAAACAATCAAAGTTCATTGAGTGTTCAAGGCATTGCAATCTTAAAGAATGTGACAAAAGTTCAAGATTTGTTTGAGTGATTAAAAATTTCAATTAACTCTTGTTTTGGTGAATGTCATAAGGAATACGGTAATTTGTTCTTCTTCACGGCATCACCTATTCGATTAATAGCTGCTCCACTTTCTTACAATGAGTCGATAACGTATCCAATTTTATATTACTGTCCTGTAAAATATATGTCTGATTTGGGAATTTCTGTCGTTGGGGTGTTTCACCTTTGTAAGCAATTATTTCCTGAAATGTGGAATCTATTTTCTGTTGCAGAATGAAAAATCCCAAATTTGAGCTGTTGCTCATTGGCCAGATTACTGTAGATGGAGCAAGTAGCTAATGTAAAGCACTCATTAATAAGAGATTGTTGCCCCATTTATGTAGAAGAAAAGGTTTGATCGCCAACAGAAAGCGGCATGGGTGAAGCGAGTAATACAACGACAACCTGGAGAAGCCAATGTAGGTTCATTTTTGAGCGGTTTCATTGGTCGCCCTTCATGATTTCAGCGCACATGTCGATCACGCTCCGACGACACGTTATTCGAGGGCCTGACACATGAAGATGGTCGCTGCAGTGAAAGAGTCGATGCAACAGCTCTTCCAGCTCCAAGTCTTGCGTTCGAAAATGGTATGTCATTTCAAATGAATCAAAGAAATTGCTTCCAAATACACGGTATCTCAGCGACACTCTATGGAAATGCACTGGTGTACTGAGCACTAAGCCCGATCTCTCCATTGAGATTTCTGCGAATATCTCTATGAGACCTGGCAGACTAGATTTCTGATAGTAGACATCAAATGCACATTACATTATCAGAAGAAGGCCACATGATGATGGACTGGTTTTGGCGAGGATTTCCTTAAATTGAAAGCCACTCTAAAGTGGATTACAAAGGGCCGATCTTTAGGGTGCATAGATAAGCTAGTATACTGACAATCAAAATAGCTTTTGAAATGCTAAACCACCAGTCAAAGTCGCAAGTAATTTGACCGCCTCCATAAACGAGGGTTATTAGATAAGGCGAAAAGCGGTGGGTATCTAGGTGTACCCGCAACTAGAATCAGCTTCCAAAGTGCGATGCATAGAGAGAGATATCACCTAGAGATGGACAGTTTGTAATATAATCTTTCATTTATATTACGCTATATAAAAAGAAAAAAATTATGACATTTAGAGAAAAAAAGCCACATAGACGAGTCTCTCACATCACTTTTTGCCATTTCAGCCTCATTCACTACCACTGAGGCTTTTGGTTGTGATTTCCTCAATACTAACTTCAGTGCTGTATTAGATGAGCTGCTCTGAATGATCAAATTTCCTGCTTTTTTTGAATCAGATTCTTCTAAAACAAAGATTCTCTACAGATTTTGGTAATTATTTCTATTTCAATCACAGATAATGAAACCATTTTTATTTCCCTCAATCTGTAAGTATGAGTGCAATTGAACGATAGATAAATTTCGCCCCTCAGTGCTATTTCCATAAGAAGTGCTTTTTCCATGAGAAAAGCCCAATAACGTGGTTATTCGCTTTGAAGATAGTATCTGATTCTGTGCGCCAATGTAACAGATCCAGTACTTCCTGTGACATATGATATATGATTTGCAATAACCATCTCAGTTATTTTTTGTGCTTCGCCACTCACCTGTAATTTCGCAATTTTTCCGTGCATCACATCTTCTCTTTCTCCTGAAAAATTACAGTTGCACTGATTTTTGAAATTTTCCATTCACGTTTAGAATATAAACGTCTGGTTTTCCTCACTTTCTCAAAAATCTCATCGTCCTTTTGTGAACAATTTAACCAGTCAACTTAACTACACTAGTGGTAGAAATCGTTATGCATTATTTTTCTACCATCAAAAGAAGACATCATTCACAACATTTTGAAATTCGTTTGTGTTTCCAAACTAGTAGCTTGATTACTTTTTTATAATAATTTATAGTTACAATATAATAATTAATATAATCAATAATCATTGATATAATGGAGAATTAATAAAATTTATGTGTTATAAAGTACACTAAATGACTGCTTTTACATGATACAAACATGATTTCCAAGACGTTATCTTTTTTACTTCTTTCTTCACAGACTTACGAGCTTACTGTGAGTGAGTAATCAGGTAAGAATAAATTTTATATGACACGTTGCTGAGGAGTCAGGGCTAAAGAGTAGCGATGTTGATTTAATGAAACTCACTCGGATAATTTATTTATTAGCATCATCTCATCAGTATTTTAGAAATTCCACCAAATCTAGTAGGTCGTTTCCTCAAATATATATATATACATATATATATATATTTATTTATTTATTTATACCTCTCGTGTAGGTGTAGGCGTGGGTCTGCATACATATGTGCGTGCTCAATTTGAAGTTCATCTCGATAATTCATACCAATATGTGAGCTAATTATTACTCATACTTCTGTAGCTGAGTTATTAAGGATATGAAGTGATAACAATACTGGTACAAATCGCTTTATATCAACTATTGATTTCTATTTAAAGATTTTTCCACTTACTTTCGATTACTTTTGATCTTCTAACTAATCTCAAATAGCATAACATAGCAAGCAATATACTGATAAAAACAACAGTTACGACACTGAGCAAAAATACCCTTAAATTAAAATCAATGATGAACTAGAGTCGACTATAGTGTCAAATAATTGAGGTCGGTCATTTTTGCCAACCTTGTAAACATATTTTCTGATTTCTGCTCTTTTTCCATTGCCATGGTCTTTGAGGAAGGTGACTGATCTTTACGTGATTTAAGCTGCATAAATTCTGACGGTGTCAACGGAATGCTACCTAAAAAATCTTGGACTTTTTCGTACGAAAGATAATTTCCGAGATTACAGTGATTGTTTTGCTCTGTAACTGACAGTTATGTAATGTGTAGCGTGATCGTCAAGGGTGCACTGTCATACACACAAGGCAGTTGCTGATCATACCATCAATCAAGTCAGGCTCATTACATTTATGAGTCCCAGATTTGTTCTTAAAAACAATAGACACTAATTTGATAATGTGGCACCACTGTACAATGCTATAAATCGAAATGAAAACAACTGTCATCTCCGCCTATGCCCCAATGTTGAACGCCTTGCCGCTCACTTCTCATATGACAATAAATATGGTTAGCTGAAGACCCATCAAAAGTTTTCACCATCTCTAAATATCGTTTACGATAGATGGTTATCTCCAAACCTAATACGTTTACCACTCTAACACATTCACTTCGTGATTCCGTCAATTTTCTGCTGTACATCACATTATTACAACCTTCAACATGCCCATTTCAATCATTTGAGGATTTACCCTATTCATAAGTTTCTTGGCGTTAAGGGCACGAGAGAACCAAATCCTAAGTTGTCTCTAAGGAGGAACAATCTATGAATACACTTATGACTTTTTTCCCGGACCACGGCACATTGGAACTTCCAACGTGCTTTATAGATAATTAATTGTAGGCTTACAACAAAACTGTGGATATACCCAGTGATGTAGAGTGATGTGCAAAAGCTTATGTGTCAAGTGGGACACGAACCCACATCTCACTCTATGCAGAAGTGCTGGCTCTAACCCGTTGCACTACTGGTGCCCGTTTTGACAGCGCATTTATATGTCAGCAGCCAATCGTCAACGGTTTGGCCTAGGTAGTCGATGTTGACAGTAAGCCCAGTCACGCTGGCAAGTACTGGTTATTGGATAAACAATTAGAATTCTTATCTTTCACCGCTTTCAGCAGGGAATAGATGCGTTGATAGTAAAAAGAGTGATGGCAAAATTGGCGTTAGTGCTGCAACGGCTAGAGCACACGATCCCGGACAAGGTGAGATTTGAGTTTGAGTTCCGGATGACGCGAAAATTTTGCACATCACTCTACATCATTGGTTATATCTATAACATTATACCTCCCTTCCGAAATCCGACATGCTATATCGTCGATGAAGAACAGAACAACACCCGGTCCAGACAGGATTAGACCAGAACACCTAAAGAACTTGCCGCCATTCTCATCAACACCCTGGCTCGGCTCTTCACTCGCTACCTGTCAGAATGCAAGGTTCCTATTTAATGGAAAACCAGCAAGACCGTATTGTTGTTCAAAAAGGGAGACCCTCACGACATAGGCAATTATCGCCCAATCTGCTTACTGTCCGTTGTCTATAAAGTCTTTGCTTGAGTCATCCTAAACAGGATTGACAGAACACTGGACGAAGGACAGCCATGCGAGCAAGCAGGGTTCCGGAAAGGATTTAAAACCATAGACCACATCCACACGATTACAAGACTCATTGAAGTTTCACGAGAGTACAAGCAACTACTCTGTCTCACTTTCATCGATCTGAAGAAAGCCTTTGATTCAATGGAAACAGAAGCGGTTACAGAGGCTCTCGATAACCAAGGCGTCCCTACTCGGTACATAATGATTCTTCGTGAGCTTTACAAAGAATTCACGACCAAAATATCTCCATTCTTCAACAATATCACCACTGACATAAGAAGAGGGGTTCGACAAGGAGATACAATTTCGCCAAAACTATTCACTGCCACCCTACAAAACGTCATGCGAACATTAGAATGGGACGAAATGGGAGTGAAAATTGACGGTCGACAATTAAACCATGTTCGCTTAGCTGACGATATTGTTCGCATAACACCAAACACCAGCCAAGCGGAACGAATGTTGACCGATTTTGATAACGCCTGTGGAAAGATTGGTCTTCAACTGAATCTAACGAAAACAATGCTCATGAGGAACAGATGGGTTTCGAATGCCCCATTCACGCTTAACGAAACGACAATCTCGGAATGCTCTAGTTACGTCTATCTAGGTCGTGAAATCAACACGATGAACGACCTAGCTCCTGAGCTGAGCAGGAGGAAACGAGCGGCTTGTGGAACGTTTGAGAGCATCGAAGATGTAGTGAAGAGGACAAAGAACATTCGACTCCGTGCCCACCTTTTCAACTCGACGATTATCCCTGCCCTAACGTATGCAGCAGAAATCTGGTCGCTACGTAAGCAGGATGAAAGATCACTTGGAGTTATCGAACGCGCAGTCGAAAGGTCGATACTAGGAGTATCGTATCTCGCAAATGAGAGAAAGGATCCGAAGTTCCGACCTACGTCAACGATCGAAAATTAAAGACGCCGTTCTACACTCCAGGATATCGAAAATCAGGTGGGCCGGACACGTGATGCGCTTCCACGACAAGCGATGAACGAGAGCCGTTACCGACTGGATTCCTCGCGACGTCAAGCGCTCTAACGGAAGACCACTGACCCGTTGGTCCGATTTCTTCACGAAAGCGATAGAAGAAAGATATGCTCAGCGAATCCCTAGAGCGAGGAGGACCCACTGGGCTACTCTTGCACGCGATAGGGAGAAATGGAAGAGTTGCTGGTACCCGCTCGAGTCACTCGACGATCAACGGGACGACAGGTGATACAGGTGATACCACCGTTAACGCTCAAATAAAAAAATTTTAATCGAAACACTTCATTTTTAAGACTTAAGGTCGTTTTTCTTAACCATTCAAGGACCATACGGTAAGTTTCGTACCGTGCCGCTCGACGTCTTACCTCACTCAGCTAATGTTATGGCGGCGCCGCGCCCCGTGAGAAGGCGACGCATCTCGTGGGAAGAAACACGCAGACAGCATGAATGTCATGTGTTCTCACGAGACGTCTATGTTCTCACGAGACATGTTCGCAAGGCTGTCTGCCAGCGTACCTGAAGATCTTTGGACGATAAATGCGAGGAGACGAACCCAGGTATTGAAGTAAAATTAACATCATGAAATGATGGAACTACATTTAAAAAGATTCTACAGAGATAATCTCAATAAAAATAACATCTATAGTATATTCCGTCTATAGATCATATGTTTTAGCGAGAAAACCACCTCACTGTGAAAGGAATCATATTTCCAACTGGTATATAACATTTGTTTCTTTTCTTACCGTTGCTTTTGCAGTCACTTGATAGCCTGAGAAATGCCGATTTTCATAGTAAGCTTGATTTTTGCTCGATCTCCATACTACGCTCCACTAATGGAAAAAGTTTAACAGTTTGCTTTCGAAGTGTGCTGTTTTCACTCACAGCAGACTTCCTTAGTAATTTATCTAGTCAAATTCCAATCACTGGAAGATTCATCGCTACGATAAGATACCATGTTAGTAAATAGACTTTCACAGCGTGTCTTGAGTGAATATAGCGTCCATACACTTATTTTCAATGAGAAAAGCGCATGTTATGCAGTGTTTAGGTGCTCTGCGTCGCAGGTAAGGTCTATAGTTCGATCTCGCGCTTATAACTCATCAAGCTATCCACCCTACCGTGACTGGTAAACTGGCATTAGACTTGTCTGGGAAAATAAGCAGCACTGACTCGAATCAGCGGTAGGCTATTGCGAGTGCTTGCAAAGGCCAATATTGGCGCATCCTTCATAGAGGAGGAAGGGAGGGACATGTACTGATAGGCCTTCCAAAGCCACCTACACGCAGTCTCATCAAGGTTATTCATAGGAGTGAGAACAGGACGAGGTACAGGAAGTCATCTTGAGAGCATAATGGACCAAAAGGAGTAAGTTGAGCCCATGAAATGACAAAGATTGCAGCAACGAATAATGTTCATGGTTGAGATTGACCGAAAAATTTTCGAGCGAAGTCATTGAAGTGGCATTGCACTGCAATCTGCAAAATCATTTTCATCAAGCAAGCGTTGTTTTGTATTTTCGTATAGTCTTGTGATTTTCTTCGACTTACAGCCTATAGCTGCTTCCCAGGAAGTGGTTGTCCATACCAAGGACGCACTCTCCGTTTTTTTTTCTCACTCGCAGTTTTCTCACGGTGTCAATAAGCTACCTAAACGGCGGCGTCTTGCATCGCGGCAATGAAGGCGCTCGTGGAAAAGCAGACGCAGACAGCATGACATTGCAGAGACGCTAGATGCCGCTTTCTGTGTGTGCGCGCATGCAACGCGCGGCGCCACCTTCATATTAATGCTGACTCTCAAAGGTTTGAAATGTAAGATTAGTGGAAAATCACTTACATGAATTGTCTTTCATTGCAAAACATCTCCTCATGGTCTCCGATCCCATAGTCTGCGAATGTGTAACTAGCAGCAAGGTTATAACCTGTAATAACAATCAAGGTGACTGGCTCTCTATATAGAGAGAAACAAGGCATGTCCGCCGATCTAAAGCTCTAGTTTCCAATTATCTAGTGATCTGACAGCATATTTCAAGAGTGAGGCCTGTACTGACTCTTTTAGTGCTAGGGGTAAGTTTCGGTTTTCTGGTCTCATCATTAGGACGGTGCTCTTCGTTAGACAATCGACTGGCCGAAACGTACGTCTGGCGCTAAAGAGTCCATAATAACCTCATGGAAGGCTTGAAATATGCTGTCGGGATGTGCTAATTTCAATCGGTCATAAAAACGATATAATAAAGTACTATCAATATACAAATTTATCATTTACTAGCCATGAGCAATCGACTGCTAATCACTATAATGCCAGGTGACCTTATCATTTAACAAGCAGTGAGATTCTCGTCATTGTACTGTATGGTGACGTTTTCACTTTACAAGCAGTGTAACTAGTTCGGCGGTGATTCCCTTGTATGAAGGGGTATGTTCCTTACAAGGGATTGAGTGAAGCGAAAGGCATTGTGCTATCGATAATGCCACAAGGGCGGAACGTACGTTTAATACCAAAATTACTGTAAGAGACCTCATGAAGAGCTTAACCATGTTGTTAAAGTGTATTAAATTTATAGGGGATCTGAAAAAACAGTCGAAAGGTAATATCTAATGAATCTTTGGAAACCACGTTGATTTCTCTCCCGGCACGCGGCGGGGTGACAACTGCTACAGGACCGGCCTGAACGGTAGCCAACATATCAAATTATAAAGGATAAAAGACAATGCTATAGATATCGATAAATCACTGCAAGATATGTGATTTACTTGAATTTACCAAGCATTCTTATAGGGTGAATGAATGCATATCCGACAAATTTTAGGTTGGTGCAAAAGTATTTGCGGTTTAAGATTGCGCTGAAAATGCAATCACTTTTGTAACTTGCTTCAAATGACGGAAATGGAAGAATGGTCAGTGTTGAGTTTTTCGCAATTTTTCGTGTATTATTAGAGAAGTGGACTCGTGAATGCTTTCTGATGAATTCTGAAGAGGCTGCTTCAAAAAAGGACTGCGGTTTATTGATTGATAAAATGCTTCTTTTTCCTCTATCGAAACTTCTTGAGCCACGACTGCACTTCACTATTGTTAGCAGTTTTCATCTCAAATGTGTTCTTGATGTTATGAGATATCTCTGCTACTTAACGACCTATTTCAAACCCACGGTCTGAAATCGCAATTACTTTCTGCACAAACCAACATTCTTTCCGTAGTCTAAAATAGATGTAATAATACGTTATTAGCAAAGAAAAATAAGGCAATAAGTGCACATTCGAATAATAATGCATAACATAACCGTCCCTGCCCTAATGTATGCAGCAGAAACCTGGTCGCTACATAAGCAGGATGAAAGATCCCTTGGCGTTATTGAACGCGCAGTCGAAAGGTCAAGCTAGGAGAACCCGTATCTCGTAAATGAGAAGAAGGATCCGAAGTTCCAACCTGCGTCAAAGATCGGAGATCAAAGACTTCGTTCTACACGCCAGGGTATCGAAATAAGGTGGGTCGGACACGTAATGCGCTTCAACGACGACCGATGGACGAGAACGTTGTCGACTGGAATCCGCGAGACATCAAGCGCTCTACAGGAAGACCACCGACCCGTTGGTCCGATTTCTTCACGAAAGGCATAGAAGAAAACTATGATGCTCGGCAAATCCTTAGAGCGAGGAGGGCACACTGGGCTACTCTTGCACGTGATAGGAAAAAATGGGTGTGTTGCTGGTACCCGCTTGAGTCCTAGACGATAAACGGGACGACAGTTGATACAGGTGACAGGTGAACACAACCAAGTTTGTCCAATAATATATCTCATTATCAAACGGTGCATAACACAACAACATTTATCCAATAATTTATCTTACTATCAAACGGCGCATTTCAACAATGCATAAACCGCATTCACTTATTCACCAACCTAATACCTACGGTTAGAAGAAAATTCTGGGGTACTTTGATGGGCATAACGAATAATACCCAGGCCTTCCGGTGGTAAAATCCCACATAAAAAGCTGTACCATTTTATGATTGAAATATGTGCATGGAATAGTACAGTTTCTTAAGTGAGGTTTTCTCACTGAAGGCCTAGATATTATTTGTCTTTATTTTTACCTCTACACGCCAGGATATCGAAAATAAGGTGGGCCGGACACGTGATGCGCTTCAACGGCAACCGATGGACGAGAACCGTTGCCGACTGGAATCCGCGAGACATCAAGCGCTCTACAGAAAGACCATCGACCCGTTGGTCCGTTTTCTTCACGAAAGACATGAAAAAACTATGATGCTCACCGAATTCCTAGAGCGAGAAGGACCCACTGGGCTACTCTAGCACGCGATAGGGAAAAATGTAAGTGTTGCTGGTACTCGCTCGAGTCACTTGACGTCAACGGGACGACAGGTGATATAGGTGATTTTCACTTTGTTAGTACTCTCCATCATGTCCAACGATACAATCGAAGTTCATGTTTTACTGCGTTTAGAGCAATGGTCTGTCAGCGAGGTGCAGTCGATGAAATCAGCGAAGTCGAAGGCGAAGGAACAACAATCAAATCTGCTGCTGGACGCTGGTTTCAACGCTTCAATGCCGAGGATCTTGACTTGAAAGACAAACCTCGTTCAGGACGTCCAACAATGTTGAACAACGAGGATTTGATTGCTGCTTCGAAAATGAATCATCGTCAAGTGCTCCCCAGTTAGTAGCCGAACTTGACGTTTCTCTACAACTGCACTAACTCATCTCCATTAGCATAACTCTGTCCACAAAAAGCCACGACAAGATCCGCACAAACTCACTGATGCACAAATCGCCAAAGGAGTGAAAATTTGTTGCCAACTTCTGCGCATGGTGGTGTTGAAGGAGTCGTGCGTTTTGAGTTGGTTCCGATCGGCAAGTCCATCAACGCTGTGCTCTGTTATCAAAAGTATGCCGAGACTACGACAAACTTCAAGGCGAATACCCGGATTTAGTCAATCAAAATCGCGTTTTGTTGCAGTAAGACAAAGCCAGACCGCGCACTGCCAAAAAACCAAAGACAAATTTGACAAACTGGACGGAGTTGAGGTTCTGCCACACCGTTCCTACAGACTAGATTGCGCTCCATCCGACTTTTCTCCAATCAATGCAACACCTTTTGATGCGTCGCCGATTTGAATCGTTCGATGAAGTTGAAGAAGCATGTCAAAAGTTTTTTGATTCAAAGTCGACGGTATGATTCTTCGACGAGATCCAAAATCTAGCGGACCGATGGCAGAGAGTCGCAGAAAACTATGGCTTTTATTTTAAAGAGTAGGTGTCATTGTTTTTGTTTGAAATAAATGTATAAATTTTAAAATTTTTGCAAATGCCCAAGAACTGCCTTTCTAACTTAATACAATGATTTTCAAAGCGTCACTGGTGATTAAAGCTAGTGTCTCACTCACCCAGGCAAGCGTAGTGCCAATTTGCCGACCTAAGAAGGCTGAAAGGCTTGGTGATCCCAGAGTACGTGGTCGAGCCAACGACCACGTGTTTATTGCGGACCACCTCTGCTCACAGTTAGTCATCTATTATATAGGCACAACATGCCTACACTTTTATAACTTGTAAGCCAATTCGCCTTCAGTGTACATAGTATGCTCCAAAATGTAATGACGTTGAAATTACTTAGATGAATATTCACACGTGCATAGCCTCGTGACTATATTTTATGAAGCTGGTTGGCATGGTACAGATTTACCTGCACATTAAGTACCTATTTATCCATTTCCTCTTTTTGCGTATGGATTCTAGTTCAGCTCCTACTAAATCGCAAAATAGCTGATTTAAAACCTCTTTCAAATATTCAACATCTGTAGATGTCAACTCTGCTTGGGGATTAGAAGGTTTATTGAGAAGATTTTTTCATGACGGCAAGAATTCTTGTCACAAGAGTGAGTTCGACTATTATATTCGCCAAGCACAAAGTGATCGACAACGATCTTGCCATTGTACAAAGCTAAAATCTATCTTAATAAACTTTCAAGATTTGCTAAGATCTGGAAGGATAAAGCTCTCAGTGTGCACTAATTTCTCCGGGATGTGCCATACATTCGTCTTGAATTTTTATCTTCGGTTTGGGTGATTACATGCATATTTGGCCTTTACGACGACTCGTTATGCCGCTGTATCGAATCAGTGTTGCTTACCCTCCCAGACAGCCTGATAGCATCGGGATAAGTACCCCGAGATGTATCATTTAACAATGTGCAAAGAAAGCAGGTGCTGCTAATATAGAGCAATAACACAGGTATGGAATTTGGTTTGATCTCACTCAGATCCAGTTAACTTTCTCAACATTCCACGATCGAGGAAAATCTGCACCAGAGTTTTTTTTTTCGAAAAGAATTCTCTAATTAACAAAACTTAGCGTATGAAGGAAAATAAGAATTCTACTTTTGGGGGCTGGTTGCTTAGAATTTAACGTACCTTTATACGTGATATATGGTGGGAAAAATCCCATCTTCTTTCTTGCTACATTGTAAAGAACATTAAGCTCCTCGTCATTGAATAAATGTACCGATAGTAACAGAGTTCCATTAACGCTCAATAAGCGCACATTTATAGCTGAAATGATGGCCATGATAATATGTGATAATGGTTTGTATTGTCTCCAATTCTCACCTCCATTTCGAGATTCCGTTGCTTGCACAACATGCCATATCTGCAGAATCGCAGTAATCATCAAGTACAAAGTTACGAAAAAATGTCTTTTTTCTTGTTATACTGATAAGAACTTACCAGTAATAGGCTTACGGAGATCATCTGTCTATGGGCCGCACGGCATGACGTGCTGTCCTTGAATGAGAACTACCTCTATGCATGCGTTAAGAGAAAAATGAAGTTTTCTTCTGATACAGTCATATGAGAGAAAATTCACTATAACATGAGATTATCACCGTATCGATGATATTGGTGGATGTGAGGTGAGATGATTGGTTTAAGGACCTAGAAAAATTGTTTAATTCAAGCAGTACCCGGCCAAGCTGACAAGAGGCACAGCATTTCAGTTTTTTCACATCATACTTCATTCAATTATATGATGGGAACATATTGTTCTTATTAGCAGGTATTGGTTCCTACCGCTTTAAAAGTTGCACAAATGTTCTGCCAGTGTCGTGAACATGGTACAGGACGATGGTCCCCATGACTTGAGTGGCATCGCCCTGGCACCTCTTGGTCTTTCTTTATTGTTATTATTAACTAGTCGGGCAGCAAATGTAACACCAAAATTATAAGTTTCCGTACGTTACGCTTCTACACCATTTATTGTCCAAAGTAGTTACAAATTGATCCATCTCATCGACTGTTCATTAACCTCGCTATAAACATTCAACATATTTTCCAAGAATGTTTGTGGAGCGTAGGCCAGTGCAGAAGAGGGCGATATCTCCAGAACACGTGCATGGCTCTGACGTAACGACCTAGATAAGGCTTTGAATATTCTTACAAATTGTATTGTCTAGAGTGTTTGCACTTGAATACATACTTGCACGTCACTTTCTTTACAGTATTTATAGGTACTCAGATCAAGCTTCCACCGAAGATATTTACTACAAGAAACGTCCCTGAAATGTCCATAACACAACAGTACCAATAAATTTCGTTAGCTACAACTTTGTCGCCTTAATTACTCGTTCCAGTGATACATGAATGGACAGTCTGAAACAACTTCAAATGCATCCTAGTAACGTCTTCATTTCATTCCACAGTGAGAACTCAGCCGACTCGACTCGATCCTTTACGCAACCCAAACAACGGTGACAGAGGTGTTTTCTATTAGATGAAGCGATAGAAGTAAACATCATCAAGGATAACACATACAGTGTTGGAAATATATAGTAGCATACTTTAGATACTTTACTGATTCGTCTTCATAGTGTTTTTTTTCACTAAGCGGATCCCAGTACTTCATTCAATTCGCTTATTCTTCTTCTTGAACACCGTAGAATACTGATTGAATGAGTCTCCCTGAAATCTTGAGGATGGCCTGACTGTTGCGCTTCCATAAGGCGCCGTTGTTTACTGCCGGAGAGAGTTGCGGGGTAAAGCTTGGCTCCACGTGCGCCTTGACGTGCATTACAACCACTTGGCCACGGCGCCCTCATAGTTGCATACTGAGGTAGAGAATATTTAATCAGATCCCTTTAGCATATGCAAAATGCACAGTATGACATAAAGGCTTATGAGGAGGATTACTGAGAGTTTTTCGAATGGGTTAGTGTTAAGAGGTGGAGGGTGGCGTACAAGAAGTCGATGGTTCAACCATGAGTGTCAGGTTCATTGCCTAGGCGAAGTGGTACCGACTTGTCAAGGAGGATAATAGCATTTACTTGACAGATCAATGAACCACCAAAAGTCATTTCAAAATCCAATAATGTAGTCGATCACTTTTTACATGCTTGTTGAAGTCAAGTGCACAACGCCTTCCTCAAGGATTGATCAACGCCGAGAGTTTTAGCATACTGAATTTATGCAAAAATTCAACTAAGAGTGAACCCCTGTCACCCGGTTCACACAGCTGCTTTCAAAATCAGTGAAGAAACAAGGCATATTGAAAATGTGAATTCCACAGTGTCCACTAGCTGTTTAGTCCAATCTCACCTGAGCAGGTCTGATGCGCGACGGAGCCGAGTAAAATATAGTGGTGTCCAAGTACAGTTCTTCGATGTCTACAGCTACAGGTGACACGGTATGGTATTCACAATCGATCTGATTTTCGGTGAGGATATAAGACTGAAGAAAATGAAGAAAGACTTGTAACTTGACAAATGAATCAAAAATATGCCAATACTTAAAGGAGTAATAGAAATACGTGCCACTTACTCACGTTGTTCAAAAAGTCTTCATGATGTGGTGTTATTTGGCACACTGATTCTCCTCCGGATTTTTAACTTGAAGCTATCACTGTTGTACTTTTTTCATACTTCTTATCATTCCAAAGTGTTTGATTTGCTGGTTAGGTGTTTACGAATTATTGAATTGCAGTCGAGATACAAGATGAGCTTTTTACTAACAGTGGGTTGAATGTGTTTCACAATCTATAAAATACAAAAATAAAAAAGAGAAAACCATGTAAAAAGGAAATTACATCGAATGATTATTCGCAATACAGCATTGTAATTTCGTATAAAGATTGTAATGCGTACAAACGTGGTTCTCAAGTAATGTACTGGTTGTGGAGGAAACAGAAGTAGAAACAAGTTATAAAGAAACGCAGTTCGTACCATTTACGCCTTGTATAAGCATAGTCCGGTGCACACGGCTCTTCAAACGATTTCTTGAGACGCTTAAGTCTTTTCAAGCTCAATTCGAAATACTGAACTTAATAATAAAGCAACGCTCTCAAAAAATTAATTCGCCATATCTGCACTGATTAGTGAATAGATGTTGACCCAAATGCGCACTTCGATTTCGCTACAGTCACACGATTTAATTTTGATCAGCAACGCAAAATTCGCGACGATGGTGTTAATAATACAAAGTAAACGTAAGACATGGAGACTGTGTGGTGAGCTAGTAGAATTCATAGTTAGGATTTTTTTTGAAATCCACGCAACCTAAACAATCACAGTAAACGCTGCCTTTGCCGCAATATCCTGCTTTGCTGCAGCAGTACGCCTCACCCGTCGGGTCGCATTTTGCAATTTTTCCGGATGGAAGACGTTCCGCATCAGGTCCGCATTTTCCTTAAAATCTACTGCGTTATTTGATCCATGATAGAAAGTAACAGAAAAAATAAAGAATAATAAGGTAAACGTGAAGGACTACAAGGAGAGAACACTTAAGTCTGCAAAATGATTGATTGACACCTGAATGCGAAGCTGATTTTGCACGAAACTGGTGTTAATCTTTCGATAACTAGAATATTCGACGATCTGAAAACGCGATTTGTCCGCAGTAAGAACAATTACGGGCCACCAAACTTGCTGTTTGATTTTTGCCGCTGTCTGGAATTAAATTTTCCTTTAGAAGAAATTTTGTCGGCCGTGCACGTCAAAAACGCATTTGGTGATTTCCTCGTGCTAAGAGGCAAAACTTCGAACGTAGTTTTCCCTTTCTGAATGCAAAAAGCTTCGATAAGGATAAGCGAAAGAAGTCCAATTTGTGAACTTCGTAAAATCAGGATCCAATCTTGGTAGAATAAGGAGATTTGTTATATTGTTGATTACAGTCTTTAGATCCTAATAGTTTCTATTGTCATCTTCTGAAATCACCTCTAACTGGGATATGCTGATTCAAAGTTGAAAGAGACCGTGATTTTTGCACCGCATGAGTTGAAACTCAGTCTTAATTTAGCGATTAAATGGAGGTGAAAGAAGAAGAAATGAGAACAAGGAAGAAATTATCAAGGTGGCGAGGTCTACATGCCAGAAAAAAATGAAAAAAAAGAAAAATTGATGGCTTCTTCGCTTTTTACCTATTGTCTTGATCCCAACACTTTGGTCTATCTGACTGTCGTTTAATACAGTATTTCTTGATTTTGTTTTCAGGTCAACTTGGCTGATACTTGAGAAGTTTGTGTTCTTTATAACTATCGTTGAATTGTGGTCAAGTTGAGACTTCCTGAAATCCTAACCAGCTCTACTTGAGCTTCATCATAACCTTTATGACGTAGAAAGTCGCCGAGCTTTTCAAAGAGGAGTGGACTTTCCCCAATGTAAGTTACTAACAACTTAACAATTCTGTAGTGATGATGGACTTGTTTAAATGAGTAGGAAAATCTAAACGATAACTTGCGTGTGTATTTAGCGCATTCAGACATTGCGCTAGATGAGCTCCTTGGCAGGAAGGTAATGAAAAAATAGCCAATATAGACGAACAATTAACTCACAGTTGTTGAACAATTGCCGAACAATGTTCCAAGATCTATGTAAAAACGGCCAATGACCTACCAACGTTTTTTGGGCTTTGGTCATATGTCCACCATTCAATCGGTTTATATTGAAAATTCTTTGCCTTTGAAAAATCCACACAGCCGACACATTCACAGTGCTCCTTAGAATAGTAATGTGATAAGGAATATAGCAGAAACTTGACTGATATAATAATTTGAAAGGCGAAGTATATTTGAGTTGCAAGAATGAAAGAAAAGAAAGCCTGAAAGAGACAAGTGTGGCATTTTTTTTTCAAAACTCTATCTCAACTATGCAGTTTGAGATCATGGAGAATGAGCTTCACTACTGTTGAAAAGTTTCAAAAGACCCACTCTCCATATCAGATTCTTTCAGAATCGTCGACATAAGAGATCAGTACATGTAAATCGCAAACACTTATTTTGTCTAGTCGACGCGAGATTGGTAATTGTCGAAGTATTAGTCTGCGTACGTCTCGGCGACACGTCAGCAGATGAACTGTATTGCTATATCTCTCCCAAGGGTTCCGACAATCATCAACCTCGCGTTGGCTAATGAGATTTACACGTGCTTATATGTGGAGTACTGTGCAAAAACGTTTGCGTTAGCGTAACGTCGACGCGTCGGTAGTGCAATGGTTAGCATACGCTCCCGGAAAGAGTGAGATCTGGGTTCGAATCCCGGCTGACGCAAACGTTTTTGCACAGTACTCCACATATTGGGTATAAGTATAACATCATACCACTGCAAGTGGCAGTCAAAATAGAAAGAATTTGCATGTGTTATAAAGAGATTTGTTCAGAAAAAAGTGGCTAGATCGCACCTTACTACTTCCGCAGTACCCTCCATTACTGCAACAGTGCGCATTCGGATCGTCTGGATTACAAGTGGGTGGAACACCATCGATAAGAGGTGCTTGTCTTCCACATCGGCCACGTTTACCTTCAGCCGCATCAGATGTATACCTTGAAGAACACTCTATAGTCATTCTGATCAGCGCTTCATCTCGGCTTCGATTGAGTTTGACTTTGACTTATTTTGAATTATTTTTATTTTTTCTGCTGTAATCTGGAAGTCTTTCTGATTCCTCATGAATTAGTAAAAAGAATTTTATTCAACGTCTTGTATTTCAGTGAAGCTACTCAGTACTTTAATAATAATTAAGCTTGGAATAGATGAACAAATAGGGAAACTAGATATTCGTCATTTCTTTCTTTTTCTGGTTTACTTCGTACCAGGTAATGTTCGGCTGGGACGGTTTCAATGGTTCTTTAAGAACTAGCATCGGATCCGCACCGTAATCCACACATTCCGGGCAATTACAGTATTCGGCGCCAGAACCACAGTAACCGAACTGAATTGCTTATAATATGAAATGGATTATGAATCCGTTTTACATGTTTATCTATCCAAATTAGAGTGGCCAAGTAATTACTTCTTTACTTATAACAACTCCAGTGGCTTCAAGCATTCACTAGGATGACGTCGGCTGGGTATTTCAATTAGACGTAAATAAAGGTCGAAACAAATAGTCTTCTTTCAGTCAAACGGCTATTCTCTGACCAGAATCTAATGGCGAAAAGTAAATGTTCACTTTTCCGCAACACGAATGTCCAGGATCATCCGGATCACATACAGGATAGTAGCCATTATAGATCGGAGCGGATTTTCCACACATGCCAGCTATTTCCTAAAAGTATGAAAGTGTTGAGTAGTACTGATAAAGTACTGTTACTACTAACGCTGTCTAGTTGTTGCTTTGGCTCCTAATACTCTTCGCGCTTTCTCAGAACAAAGGAAAAAAGTAGAGAGACTTTCGTATAAATGATAAATGTAAAGACACGCCGTACACTGAACTCCATTCGTGCCATCACATAGATGAGAGATTACATATTTTACGCTTGAATTGACAGATAGAGGATAACTGATAAATCAAGTTAATGTTTTTTTAACTTATCAGAGTAATCTTGCGCCAATTTATCATTCTAAGACGATGGCACCCTTAGGCTTTTCTTTTTCCTTTGAGATTTCTCTGAGATAGCCTTTGCCTTCAGGAAAAAGCATACTCGACAAATAATGTATGCTGCTTACAATTTCAGTCCCGTAGAGAAATGAATCTAGAAGAAACCTTTAAATTGTTTAAACTGATTCATCAAAATAAAAGTGACCCAATTCAACAAAAACTTCGATTTCTCTGCTTAGAAAATTTGGCATACATCACGAAAGCCCTCTAGTGCAAAGAATCTTTTCTTGAATCTCTTGAGATTGGTCAATAAAAGAGCAGCAAGTTATTAGAAAACGTGTTACGAAACCGTTGAAGATGCTTTGCAATACACAGGTGGGCATTGGTTCTGCTTGCCTTAGGTAAAGCATGACGTCCATCTGCCGCGTTGAGCAAGTCGCGTGCTAAACTTCTTGACGAAGCAGAAATGTTGATCGTGTATACCATATATATAGTTGCATGCAAATTGTTGTATGAGCATGTGATGGCCTCGAGGATTCTACGAATGGAGCCGAATTCAAGGAGTACCACGCAGGAATTGATCAACGCAAAACGCCTTATATTCACAAGTCTCAAAGTGTGATCGCAATCTACATTACAACATCAACAACAAAGTACAGTAACCCAAATTTTTGGTTTCAAAAAGCCGGTACCTTTTTGTCAATGGACAAGCACTTTTGAAAGAACCTCTCTTGCTGAATGAGGACGCTTTATTAGATCATTGTGATCGCTTGAAAACTCAAATATTGGAGGATTGAAAATGCAATTGTTCATGAGAAATACCTTCTTATAGTGTTGTAGTACTCGAAATAAATTTTTATTTCACACACGATGAGCATTATCGCATTATATCACGCGGGACAAAGCTCTCTCTCTCTCTCTCCTCTCTCTCTCTCTCTCTCTCTCTCTCTCTAAACTTCAACTAACCATTGAATATCATGTATGTCGTAGTTTGCAAGAAGGTAGCAAAAAGGTAGTTTCTAAGAAGCTTTTTGTAGCGCTGTAGCGAGGAAAATAAAATTGTGTTTCACACTCGTTGCGCGTTATCGCGCGTTAATACGCATAATTATTGCAGGCAGAGCTCTTCTCCTTCATTGCTAGCAATTGATCGATAGCGTTGATCACGAAGGTTTCAAACATACACTAGATTTTTGAAAAGTCCTTTGTACAGCGCGTAGCAGGAAAATCAACATTGTGTTTCGTCCGCCACAAACATTATCAAGCGGATTTTCGTTTTTGATTTGAAATTCTTCTCTTCCTTTAGTAGAGATTGTTGGGTTTTTGCATTGGGATTGTAGAAGAAACTTTGTTCTATAGTCCTATTGCTTAGGTTTCTTATTTTCATTTCACATTGCTAAATAAACCAACTATCAAACCTCAGTCAAAGCCCAAGCCTAAACAGCCCAAGCCTAAGCACGAAAAACAGCTTTGAACGTGCAGGGGAACTCTTCTAGTACCAGGGTTTTCTACCTAGATTCCTCACCAGAGTGGGAAATCCTAAATTCAATAACAAAAACTGCGCGACATGTGAAAACCGTGCTGTGAGGTATATCGATGGCGCTACGTGGTGGGCCACTGGCGGTGCCCGGTAGAGCTGCCTTAATCGTATTTTCTAGGCTACAGTACAGTAAAATGGTCTTTCTTAAAAACAGGCATAAATTTGGAATTGCTGAATTTTACGCTGACGAGTCGTTACAAGGAGTATAGGAGTTCGCTTCTGTGAAAAATATGCGTGTGTGAATTACAAATCCATTTTCTTCAGCGCTCTAAAAAAGTTTTTTGTAGAAGCAAATTTACTTTCGAAATTCGCGAGATTCACGCTATCTACTGATTGCTAAAGATCGAGGATAAAAGCTTTGTCCTGCGAGATATAAAGGCGACAATATGCGACCCATGTGAAAAATAATTTTATTTCAAGTGCTTCATCGCTGTAAGAAAGCCTTTTCAAAGAACAAGTGCATTTTTGAATTGTCCAGAATTTGAGCCTTTGAATAATGTTGAAAGTTTGATGGAAACTTTCCATTCAAGGGAAACTCAAAAGTGCTTGTCGATTACACGAAAGCACCGAAAAAACGCACAAGACTATGACTGCGTGTTCTCATAAACTTACTTCACCATCCTCATATGTCCACCATCTTTGTTCATTGATTGGTGAACACTTATACGGCAATTCATTTTCTTCTCGCTTATCTGTACATAAATTTCTCTGAAAAGCTAACAGTAAATGTTATAATGTGATCACGAAACCGCATGAAGGCGAGTAATCGCTTCGAGGCAATGCAACATAACAAATTTTGCTGTTTTTCAATAGGCTCAAGACCTACAGGATCCGGAGTACAAATTAGGGATGATTTTCAAAAGCATATAACTCGATCCAAAATTAGTGAACGAAACTTAATGTTTTATGGTGTCTTAAAAGTGTAAAGATTTCATAAAAGAAATTAGAAATTCAAAAATCCTCTTCCGTATACCTCAGTTAGAACTTTGAGCATCGTAAGTGAATCGTCATCAAAATCGACTGCCCAGATCATTACGCCACCAAAATTGTGATTTACGACGTAATCATTCTAGAAATATTTTGGTAGAGGTGAAACCTAATTATCCATTCAAATAGGGAACATGTAAAATCCACATTTTGTAAATGCTATGCAAGAAGCTCCACCAAAAACAGTCGTAATAATTATTTATATTGTTGAATATAAAATGAATTAATCCCGTAAACGGTTCAGTATAGAAAAACGTTACCTAATAAGAAAATCGAATGCAACAAAAAAAAATCAGAGGGAAAATAGTTAAAATACAAACTGCTCCTACCTTGTATAAATACTTTCTGGATTTTCAAATCCGAGAAATGTTTTGTTTTCAGGAATCCATAAAAATGGGCTTTTCGCCCCAGCGTGGAATTTCGCTCTGGTTGTGTTGAAGCGAATATGAATATCTCTCCATTGGATGTCACCTCCCTAAACAAAAACAAGAGAAAAAAGCAGCGATACAATTATTAGATTAAAAAAATGGTGTTGAGGGACGTGTTAAAAGCATTAGGAACTCGCTACGCATTCCTCTTAACTCATAACATCGCGAGGTGAGTAATTGAATGCATATTTGGCTTCTGCAATGCCTTACAGGGTTGGTGGAATATTAAGCCGATGATTTGATTTTCATCTGGATGGGTCCGATGCTCTATTTGCTGCCCTTAAGCCATGATCGACTTAATCAGCCCATTTAATCAAAGCGATGTACTCGCTACATCGCGAAACACCAGAATGAATCCACTATAAGCTTAACAGCTTCAGAGATTGAAAGAACTGAGCTTAATAGCTTCAAAGTGCTCATTCGAATTGAAGTCATAAACAACTCGACATGTGCGTGCAGTATGAGTTAATCGAGTCGTTAGAAAATTTTTGTTATGAAGTTTGTACTGTGTTTCTTCGGTGTGACAAAAAACACTATAAAAATAATGAATAAAACATTTCTCAAGTTTTTGCGTGAGAAGATTATGATGAAGACTTTGTGCTTGGCACATCGAAATTTTGTCATTCATCCTACTTAACATCTTTTATGAATCGTTGATCAAGGAGTAACGACGGCAAGCCCATCCCAAACCCATCTGTCTTCGTCTTGAGCCAAACCTGCTCATTGGTTTCTGCTTATTTAAGGGAGATGTCAAGCACAACACATTGACACAGAGCACTTTTTGAGTTGCATTCGTAGAAAGTAGCCAATTCACGGATGAAAACGTTGGACTGTATACTACTGGGAGATTTTACTGCTGTAAGGGCACCTTACTCGATATGCTCCTCGGTGTTCGACACCGGTCTGTTGAACTCGCCCACTGGGAAGGTGAACCATACTTGGTTGGTGCATTCAGTATATGGTAACAGAAGATTTCTTTTATCTTCTATTCATGATGACACGGTTAGGGCAAGTAGTCTGTAGTACACAGAAGTGTTACTAATTCGTACACAAAAGAGTCAATGGTTCCATCTTGCACCCTAGGGAAACCAAGTCCTTTGTCCGCCTTGAGTCAACAAATCAGACTAGAGTTTTCAACAAGAATAAAAATCATCGAATGATCTCAAATAGGCTAGTCATTGCTAGGCGGAATATATTTTTGGTCACTCTCAGTATACTACGAATGAAGTATAACGCATGGAGGATCCATTAAAAAATTTCGGTCTCACTGAGCAAGGTCTAGTGTTCCATTCTATACTTCTTAGCGTTCGTTATGTCATCCCAAGTTATATCATACCTCGAACTTTGTATAACTATCGCTGGACGCCGCAGTTCTCCACATTTCATCCGAAGCGTCCACAGCGTCACCGACATTATACCAGTATCGACCATAAAACGGAATTCCCATATTCAGCTGAATCAATTCCAGTAGAAAATATTACGATCAAGACTAATTACTTCTAACCTTCAATTTGGTCATTCTCATCCAAGAATGAGTTTTCACACATTTAAACCTTGACACTTACCTTAGTTGTGCCTTTAATCTGACAACTATAGTACTTCATTGTAGCGTCCACATTCATTCGACCAGAAAACCTTAACAATTGTTTCTCTCAAATGTGCAATAAAGTTCTCAGCCATTTCTTATATAACAGGACCTTCGTTTCCATTTTTCTACGATTACTCAAACAATGGCTTGAAAAAAGAATTCAATACAAGGTCACTCTTATGGCAAGGTTCAATTAAGATGTGTACGTCTCTGGGCATCAAATTATTTAGACATCTGATTCATTTTCCAACAGGATCACTTAGCTCGATAGCGAAGTCCAGAGGTGGATGGCAGCAGTGTCCCGTAGATCGCAAATGAAGGAAAGGCCCCAAAACTTCAACGTACGCCAACGATTACAATTAAAAACGTCGTTCTAGACGCTAAGTTATCGAATATTAGATAGATCGGGCGCTTAATGCGTTTTAGTGACAACTGAACGACGACAGCAGCCTACCACAATTCTTCGGGTTATCAAACGCACAATAGGAAAGCCACCGACACGATGATTTGACTTTTTCATGAAAAGCTGAGAATACAGATAAATTACTCAATGAATCACTACAGCAAAGTGGACTCATTGGGCTACTAGTGCGCACGATATGAAAGAATGCAAGTCTTACTGGGTTTACCTGTTCTAGTCACTAATTACTGGTGTCCGCTCCAGTCAGTCGACTATCACCGGGACAACAAGAAAAGCAGGTGTTCACATGAATCTATGAGTAGCCCTCTTTTTTGTTGAACCGCGCGAAAATGCTACCACCCAGTGAAAACTCTTTGGAATGTTTGCCATCGAAAAACCAGTTATTTCTACGTTCTCTGTTCGAAATGTAGGCCTAGTTTTGGTGGAGACACTCAGCCTGTATTTAACAAACAATTCCAAAAATCGAGTCTTAGTAAAGTTGATAAGCAGTAGGTAGCTTTCGCTATACCGTAGAAAGAGTTGAATCCGATTTGAGATACAAATCGAAAGATAAAAAGTAAGCAATCAACTCTCGGACTTACTATGAACGTAGAGACAAAAACAAAAAGAAACATGCCTCCTGCAGATATGGATCTGCTTGTAGAATACGACGGGCATAAATGTTGAAAAATATGCTATATACTTGACTCCATTCGCGGCATTGTGTAAGTTAGTGAGCGCATAAGGAGACGTACAGTAACCTTAGGGAGCCTTTCCATGCATCATATCTGCCTTGTTAAACATATAATGAAAGATCCTTTCATTATTATTTGAGCCAACTTGTCGTGTGGTCTGGTAAGGGCTCATGTACAACCCGATACACGTGTGATACACGATGTAATATGATAAAAATACCAGCCAAAGAGCATTCGAGTGCGCAAATGCTTTGTGTTAGATAAATTGCTTGGCATAGAGTGTAAAACAATCGTCTTTGATAACTCTCTGTAAGGGAGCAGAGCTCCCGAGAGTAGTGACTATAAAAATATCAAAAGACGACGGGTTCTGCTCGACTGACGAGTCTGTAAGGACGAAACACGTGTATCGCGCTGTACAAGGGCCCTTACCAGACCACATGACAAGTTGGCTCAAATAATAATGAAAAGATCTATTGAAATTTGAGCGTGGACTCATTAAAGCACTCGAAATAAAGGTATATATGAATAAAGGCTAAAGCTCTCGGCATTGATCAATCTTTGAGGAATGTGCCATGCGTTCGTCTTCAATTTCTAACTTTCTTTGAGGTGATTGAATGCATATCTGGCCTTTACAGTGAGTCGCGGTGGCCTCTCGCTAAGCTAAGTCAGTGCTGCTTATCCTCCCAGGCAAGCCTGAGACCAGTCTGGCATGTTAGGCATTTATGGTATCATTTCTCAAACTCAGATAATGAATGGTTTGACTTTCCCAGGCGAAGAATCAGACCAACTGCCATATATCCGTTAAGATGCACTTCTATCTACAGCACTATACGAGAGATTATGAGAAATAAGGACATTGTTTGGAGATTCACTTCACCAGGTCTTTTTCATTGAGTAGCCCGTGATCTTTCATGTTTTCTGATAATGTTACAAAAAGTGAAAAAAAGCATGCGTCGAATCACCAAGTAAAAAACGAAGTATAATAAACCAAAAGATGTCTGAAAAATTTTTCCTTTTTTTTGCAACAGTCCTTAGTAATCTTTGCACATTTTGCGTGTTAGTTCAACTTCTGCTCGAGGATCTCGCCTTATCTTTTCGTAAAATGTCGTAAAATGTTCTTCGAGACGACTCTCCTTGCAATTTTGAAATTAACCGAGCTAAAGCGAATCCAGTTGATTGATTGCATGAGGTTGCTAGAAGAAGGGATCGAACGCTCCTCTTCCGCTAGCGTCTTGCTTATCAATTGCTTCCTGGTACACTACATGACAAACCACTGCACCACCGCGCCTCTATGTAAAAATAGCAATCAGGAGACCAACGTAGTGTTTGCCTTAGTGGTTAGCTATTCCTTTCCATCTTCTGACAACTCTTCACCACTTTTTATCCTCATATCATCTAGCAGCTAGTGGATTAATGAGAAACAGGGTGAAAAGGGATATTTTTATCTTTTTAACAACTCTCTCACTACTGTATGGACACTAGTATTCTTGCATTCGATGAGGGTTGGTCGTAATCATCACCCGCGTAAGTTCTAATTTTTTGAGTGTGGATTCTGTTATTGATTAAGAGTATCTCCTTCATGAAAGCTGTTGAATGTTGGACCAAATCGATTCCTTCCGCATTTAAGAGATAACCGGGCAAGTGATTTTCCTTTCGTATTACAGGGAGTGGGACAGCTTTGAGTGAAGAAGTGTGGTACTAATTTTCCGATTCCGGAGAGAGGAGAGGTTTAGTTAGACGGAGAGAAGTGCAGCGAAGAAAAAACAATGGATGCTTCAAAAATTGCATCAATAGTAAGAAGTATTGTAGTTCTTTTCATAAAGCTCTGATCATGGCTTCTTCTTGTAATTTTGGTTCCATATTGACAAAAAGCGGCTGCCTTTACCTTCGAGGTGTAGCAAAATATAACGGTGCCGGCGGACCAGTGTAAGCACCCCATTTCGACTGCCAGGCTCCAAAGTAGTCATAAGACATAACATTGATAAAATCAACATATCTTATTAGTTGGACAAGGTCGAATCCTGAAATAAGGTCCCTTCTTCATCAAAAGAAACGACCTGCTTCTTTACTGAAAAGCTGTATTCCTTCAAACATTATCTGAAAGTCACCTATGAAATCTGTCATCTTTTATTTTATTCACTATTTCTCGTATTTTTCCATTATCCACCCCTAGTTCCAGCCCTTGGAATAAACGTATTCTTTGGCTGTTTTCAGAGTTCGAGTGGCCATTTGTTAGCTTAAATCGCGAGAAATTTTGAGAATTTGAATTCAAAAAATGCGCTATAATAATAGCAAAAATTAAAATATTTTCCTCATTCACACATTTTTCGTTAAACAAATCCTCTCCACAGACTTTTGGTAATCATTCGATGGTTCAAATCTTGCCAATTTTAATAATACTTTTGCTTTTTGAAAGGACTTCCTAGTGCGCTGTAACATTAAAAAAGATTGGGTTTTGCGCGCTGTGGCTTAGTGGCAGTGGCAATATCCCATCTACATGCCGGCAAAGCGCGGTGGCTTTGGTGCCAACGTCGCAGTGTGCGACAGTTAACTTTGTTTAGCTACAACAGCGCACTTAGAATTTTTTTCAGAAATTGAATATATTACAGGAACCAACGAGATTCAAAGTATCAAATGATTACCAGAAGACGTGGGAAAAGTTTTGTCAAGCGATAAGATTTCTATGAGGAGCATAATACTATTTTGGTTGCTGCAGAGCAGTAATGAAGCCTTTTGAGAACAGAATACACTATCGAAATTTTTGAGATTTGATCTATAAACTAAGTCCTAAACTTAGAAAAAAATCAAAAGGCGCTTTTTTCTAAAAAGATCGCAGAATGGTTCAGATAACGAAAACGATCTAAATTTGCGAAACTCACTGTTCTTATGGCTGTTGCAGTGCACTATAAAGTCCTTTTCAAAATCCAAACACATTAATGAAATTCTCAAGATTTAAGCTATGGAATAGTTATCGAAAGTTTGAAGAAAAAGCTTATTCTAGCGGAATATGCTCAAATAAGGAGCACAATCTATTTTGGTGTTATAGCGCAGCAAAAAAGGCGGTTTCAGGAATAAAGTGCTTTTTCAAAATTATTCGAGATTTGAGCAGTCGAATGATCACTCAAACTTCAAAATACCACCAGAAAATATGTTTTCCACGAGCGCTGGAATTGGAAACGGACAACGAAGAAGTTACCCATTTTTTGAATCGATATATACTTTTAAATTTCATTTTTATCCCACAACCGTATAAAACAACGCCTGTTTTTTTTTGGCCTTCATTATTTACTAACTCCTTTCCTTTTTCTCTTACTTTTCCATTCTTATTCGTACCTGGCTTGAGCACCCAATCTCCAGCTGCTCCAGCAAATGAAATCAGATAGGGAATCGATCTGTGCGTACTTTCTTCGTAATCGCTTAACCGATTTCGTAACTCCCTCAGTAGATGGACATAATTTCTTCGATCAGCCTGTATACGAGTGAAAATTGAAAGCGAATTGCTACGGAAACGAAGGAAATTCTAAGTTCCATATTATCAATCAATCCTAAAAATGAAACAGTTGAACCAAGAAAAATTTTCTGACAACCCCAGAATTTGTGGAATACCAAAAGCGGAGAACAGCTTCCCAGTGAACAACGGGAATAATATTTGTCACGCATATCAATATCGAATGAACACAAGATTTGCAGCAAATAAACACGCACCAAGACGTACCACACAAAAGGATATGCATTGATCTCAATGCGCAAGACTCACTTGTAGATTTACATGTGTTAACAGATCGCCTATGATAACTCTTTTATAAACTCGGGGACGTTGAAGCAATGTTTAGGTAAACCACGCAGTAATATTTAGACTAACAAAGTCAGTTGGAATACTGATTTTGAGTATATCTTTCGTTCTGATTACCACAAGATATTCAGTAACTATAAATAGTTTAAGGTGTTCCCATAAGTTCTGTATTAGAGAGATAAATCCAAATTTATCAATCGGAAGTAATTTACATTGTCATAACACACTTCTGAAAGCATGCGCAATCAGCCTGAACACATTATGCTATCTCTCAGGCAACAAATCGTACCGACTTGTGCAGAATTTTCTGAGCTTTCTTTTGGTACCAAATTTTCCATACTTGCCGCATCAAAGCTGCTCAATGAAGCCTTTATCACAAGTCTGCTGCTTTACGAACACGAATTGAGACGCGACTCACAGATTGCCTTCAAGAGAATCAACCGTGCAAAGACTCAAGAATTTGTTTCCAGGTGAACAGTGTTTTCGGTTCCTTACTGACTTTCGCACCGGCAACACAACTTCGAGGACCAGCTGCACTCCAAACATCACGCGAACTTGCTCGAGAAGCCGTCATCGAAGCAATTAAAGAAGATCCGACTTTGACTATCGAGGAGTTGGCTAACAATGTTGAGTGTGGTTTACTTTGAATAATTATTGAGCTATTTTAATTACTTCTGGTCAATAATTTTGGTGTTTATTGTCCTTTTGCCAAAACTCATGAGAAGACCTGATAAAAAATCAGTAACTGCTACTCATAAAAAAATTACATTGTTTGAAACAAACCGAATAGATGTGTCTATAAGAAAACTGCATATAACCTCAAGCACTTTCTTTCTTGAACCAATACAATTCTGATTATCTAAGGACCTAAGATGGCTCGATTCCGATGCTCGAAGCATATTTTCAATGAAAAGAAATTTCACCGATGTGAAAGCATATTTTCAATGTAAATAAGAATTTTACCGATGTGCCTTCAGCAGAACCTCCAGTTACCGGATACTCCCAATCAATATCAACACCGTCAAACTCATACTTCGCGATCGTTTCAATGATGTTATCAATAAGAATCGTCCTATAAGAAACGCATTAGAATGTTTCTCTTGCAATCGCTTTTGATTTCATCCAGCTTAATCTAGGAAGCGAAGTGATTAGAGCGGCCGAGCAATGCGTAGGTGATGTCTGATTGCACGCTGTGCAGAGCCAATTTAGTCTCCGTTTTCTATGGAGTAGGAAAGTAGGTAGTAGGCTTGCATAGGAAATGTTTCTTGCGGTCCACAAAGGCTAGAGACTGCCTCAATGATGGGAGCCTTATAGCGATAAATTTTTGTCCATAACTCGTCACACTCTGCGGATCCCAGCTTTTCTGTGTTCATTTCATTTTCTCACATCAACCATTGATGAAGATTTTCCAATTTTTGGAAATGATTACAACTGCTGCTCAAAGATTTTTTTTTGTTCTCAAGTATCGTTGAATAGATTCTTTCTGTAATCTTGAGCCTTGCTAGAGCGTCCTCCCTGTTTCGTGGGTTGGGAAAGCTAGCTAGAACAAACTGCACATGTTTGAATAATACGTAAACGTTCGCATCTGGCAAACAAAAAAGAAAATTTAGTTGAGTCGCCGGAGGCAACCAAAAATAGTTATTAGTTCTGGTGGAAATTTTACTGTAGTGAAGAATTTGACCTGCCTACACGACTATGAAATTGTCGGCCTCAATAATAATACGTTTACAAGAGGAATATTGAGCCGCTCGCAAATTTCTCACGCAATCACAGGAAAAGTGCGCCAATCAGAAGGACCGGCCCATTGTATTGCCTTCTACCCAATAGTGTAACGCCATAACCTGTCACTGCCCAATCACACCTAATTGCATCCGGTGGACTCATGGCGTCGTGAGATGTGAATAAACATATCACATTGATCAGAAGGACTGCGCTTATCTCGGACACTGGTACCTTTTTCCGACCTTGATGTAATAAGAAGCACGGTGAGTTAAGGGTGTGGTGGAGCTACCGGGCAGATTAGAGTCAGTGTTACTCTAGGGATATTGAAAAGGAATCAAATCGATGATCCTCAATGACATCTGTGGAGAAAAGAATATCCTCTTATAACAACTAAGTTCCTAAGCAATTCCGATGACCTTCCTGCGGAGAAAAGATCTATGTGAAAAGAATAGTAGGAGTCACATAAGGCATGAGGATATGGGTCATGCGAAAAGATAAACAAAATTAGCTTAATGCCTACCGTCGACGATAATCAGATGTGAGCGATGAGAAGTGCTGCGAGTTTTCCCATCCACCAATGGCAAAAAACACTTTTAAGTGAGCATGACGCTTGGCGATCTAGGAAGGTGTCATTTTTACGTTAAGAGAAACTAAACATTTCAATGAAAACATCATTGATTTCGCTGACCATCCTCTCCAACTTACATCAATGGATGCCACTTTTCCTTTCCTTTTTTTCACTTTCCCACATCAATGCACATTCACATTTCTTCTTTCTTCACCTTCTCTTCAACTTCTTCCTCACCAATGTTTCGAAAATCCTATTCTAAAATTTCTTCTTATCATCAATTTTTCTTTTTCACTTTTCCCCTTATTTATTTCTGCTTTTTATCTCTATTTCTATACTCTCTTTTAACTTCTATTTTTAACTCCTATCTTAATTACTGTTTTTCTTCTTTAAGCAAAACACGAGGTGTTATAATAAAATTTATTCACAGCTGACGTTTCGGCAGTTCGCCTTCTTCAGAGCCTGGAAAGGTCAAATTGTCCGCAATCCAATAAGCCAAACACCTCCAATACTCCCTTAGAAAAAATCACCAGACCTAGATTTCAATCGCATCAAGCACAAAATCAACTCTCAACATACTCACCGCTCTTTTATATGTGTTCCACCGAATGATCCAAGTGGAGACCACCGGAACGACGATCACATAGGCTCGCAATACACCTTAGCCATCAAAACAACAGTCTTATATACTGACTAAAATCACGTGTGATAACGAGGCATTCCTCCCTGCGGTTCATAGTTGGATTGGTGGTATTAATCCAAAGTGCTTCAAGAAGTTTTCGCGCTGATGTTTTTTGTTCCTGCGCAAGGATGGTGACTTCAATCTCAAAATCAGCTCCGTCGTGTTTCTGTTCTCTATGCGTCCCTAGCGGGGTGTTCCGTCTTTTAAGACGCTTATCAGCTAGGTGTTCTTCTATGCGTGCATAGAGCGGCCTATCCGTTTCGCCAATATATTTATCGCTACACGCTTTGCAAGAGATTAGGTAGACTGTACCTACGCTCGTGCAATCACCGTCTCTGCCGTTAGGACATATTTTACAATCTTTCATTATACAGAGACGGTCATATAAGCGGATTGTGAACTAGTTGGCGTTTTAGAGTATTCGGTGGTATTTCAATAAGAGCCACCGATTGCTCTAAACCCGCTCTTTTCAAACAGCGTTTTATAGCTGTACTAATCTCATTTAAAAAAACGGGAGGATGAACGGGATTTTCCTTTCATTCGAGTTTTCGTTCGGAGGCGCACTATCTCCTCTAAACCTAAGCCGAGGGGCTACAAATTCATATCCATTAGAAGTGGCTATTTCCCGAGCCAGTTTCACGGATTCTACTCTCTGCTCCTCCCCAGTACATACGCTGGCTGCTGTTCGAAACATGTTCCTTACTAGCGCCTTTTTCGTATGTGAAGGATGAGAAGAGAAATAGTGAACCAGGATATTTTTACTACTTGGCTTCCGGTACCACTTTGTGATGTAGCCGCTCTCGCTTAAGCTTATTTGCACGTTCAAGAAAGGAAGCCAATGATCTTTTGGTATCTCACGGGTAAACTTTATATACTCAGACTGTTCATTCAACAATCTAAAGCAATTATCTAGCTCCTCTTGAGTGGAGCAGATAACCAAACAGTCATCTACTCCTCTCTTGGATTCCCCTTCCAGCGTTATTAGCTCGTTCATCTATACTTTCTTCGACTTCGGTCAACTTCCTCTCTTGCCTTATCGCTCTTCTCACTCTTTCTCCCTTCCTATCTCGTCCATTTACCTTCTTCGTTTTTTTCTCAATATCTCTTATGAAGATCACTTCGTACTATTCATCTGTCTATTACTACTTCTTTTCTTCATATTCATGTCAAAATTTTTATAGCATAGCATTTCAAAATCTTCTCACTGTCATAAACGTCGTCAAGCCTTCTCTGAGCGACTTCTCCTTCAAGATGAAGACTTCCATCAGATTCTAACTCGAAAAAACGCGAACACCAAATGTGTGAGTCGTTCAGCCTAGAAAAACAACCTTCTAGATTATTGTCGTATCTTAATTTCAGCCTATAGGGTCTTCTTACAACCTTACAACAGGTGCTGGAACAAAAAAAAATCCGAAAAGGTTACCTTACTCGGAATTTGATCTTAACAAACCCAGAATTCTCTTAGCAAAACAGTATATTATGTTTTCTTCAGTACTGTGTCGTTTCGCCTTTTTGTATGCAATTTGAGATTTTTTGATTAGAAGTTAATTTGTAAGCCAGAGAGGAAATGCTGGTGATTGTGAACGGAGGAGCAATCAATATCAGTCGACAATCGCCCTAGGATCGTCCTGCGTTTGAAAAACTACGCAATAATGTCAGATCACATCAACATGGCTGGAGTCTTGTATAAAAGAGCAGCAATGAGGAAGCTACTCCGTTTGTACGGTGATCCGCTCTGTTCGACTCATCTCCAAGCAAACTCTACGAAGACCACATTGCTCGAATCATTGTGGTGCCGATGAAAGTGAAACTTCATAATTATTATTTGAACCAACATGTCATGTAGTCTGTTAATGGGCTCCTGTACAGCGCGATACACTTGTTTCGACCTTACAATCTCGTCAGTCGGGCAGGCCCATTGGTCTTTAGCCAACCCTATCGTGGGCCCCTCCTCTCCCACAAAGAGGTAGGCGACGACGAAGGATTTACACTCACATAATGGCTTAAACAATAATTATTAGATATATCGAAATTTGAGTATGGCTCCAACAAAACGCTTGAAATGAAAGGCATAGTATTACAAAAATACCAGCCAGGGAAATCGAGTGTCAAAAATTGCGCGTTTTCACTTAACGACGATTTTGTAAATCGTACGTCATCGCGTACCTCTTTACAGGGCGAGTAGGGATCCCGAGAGGATTGGCCAAAGACGAAGAGCCTACCCGACTGATGAGGCTGCAAGGCCAAAGCAAGTGTATCAGGCTGTACAAGAGCCCATTAACAAACCACATGACATGATGGCTCGAAAAAATAATTATGAGATATAATGAATTTGAGCGCGGTCTTGATAAAGCATTTGAAATAAAAGGTAGAAAGTGGAATCGTCATACGTTAGCCATAATAATAAATAATCACAAAAATCTAGGGTTAGTTCGTTGATAAGGCGATAATGTTGATCCCACCGTTCTATTGCTTTATATCGTAATTAACAGTAAGGCCGCATAGAATCATTCTCATAGAATCATGGTTTTCATTTTCAGTTATTTTCCACGACGGCTGATAATTTGTTATTGGAGGATACCTTCTCATATCCACTCCCTGGTCGAAAACAGTATTAAAAAGAAAAAGTACAACTTCCTTCTAATAAGCCGAGCCTTCTGAGAAGTTCTAGGACGCATCGGAGACATATAGCGTCTACTAAGCGCAGCATTGGAGTTATATGATAAGCCACAGTTGATATGAAGGATAGAGCTGCCATACGATTGGCGTCTACCAGTATCCTTTCAGGATGCGCTATATCTTCGTCTTTTTCTACAGCATCGTAGACATCTCAGAATCATATTTGACGTGTACAATGATTGAGAAGGGCCGAGAGGTTTGATTATAATCTTCTAACCTCGAGAAAACAAAACACTTGGTTTACCCGGAGCATGGGATCGAACTAATGACCAATTTGTATTGCAACGTACCCTCAATCAATGAGCAGCAGATCTTGCACATTTGATGTAGTGTATACAATTATTTAAACTTCTTTTCTTTAGGATCGCCCATTTGAGGGCGGACAGCGTGGTGATTGATGATGCAGTGTACCAGGAAGAGAGGTGATGAGCAATCTGCTCGTTCGATTCTCTTTCAGCACTCTCTTGTAATCATTAAACTAAACGCCTAAAAATGCCAGCTCGGCTACCTTCAAGAATGCAAGGGTGTCGCCTCGACAAGCAATCCATGGCATTCATGAGAAGACGAGATTCTCAGCAGCCGTCGAAGTAATACGTAAAATGTTTGCAGATCTTTGTGGAGGACGAATGCGAGGAAACGAATCGACCGCAAGTGTTAGGAACCGTGCAGTCATAGTTAATAACGGATCGTACAAATTAAGTAATAAGATAATAATTCAACATTTGACAATGGAAGTGCTGAGAAGCACGAGGGTAGGTTATCAGAAAGTTTCTATGTTTTCAAAATAATAAAAACTAAATCAATCGCTACTTACTTGTTCATCAGTAAACGAGACGTTACCCCATGATGTGAAATAACCGACAATTCTTCGTGAACACGGCTTTTTGAAACTTAAGGGTTTCCCTATAATTGAAAAATCAAAATCTCCAGTTTTGTTCAACAACCAAGAAATTTATTACCAAAATATTAAACCAATTGATATCTTGCTATTCCCCCTATTTTTCTGACAAATCTTAGAACAAATTGACCACCATTTTCGTAAGCCAACTTCTAGCTCGTCAATGGAAGCAGTGAATAACCTTTTATATACTCTTTTCACTGATAGTGGTTGCTCAAAAATCAAAGTGGTAGATGTAAAGCAAAGATATCAGCGAAGAAGAAATCTTGCGGCAAAAATGTTAAACTAGAATAAATCATTTCGAAATGGTGAAAACTTGTTGGAAAGCACCATTAAAAGATTAAAAACACATCTTCACTTGACGTATCACAAAAATTAGATAAGAAAAAAAAACTGAATCACTACCGTAGTGAATTTGAGAGAGTAATGTAGACAAAACTCCGATAAATGTGACCAGCATCGAGGAAAAATTCGTCGGCGATTTGTTGAATAACGAAGAAATAGTCTGACGGTTCTTGAACCGGCTGGGGTATTTAATGCTTTACGCTCCCAATGTTTACCTTTCATTGACCAAAGAATTGATGAATGGTAAAATCCGTTACCGGACAATTGAAGTTTTATTGTGTGCTAGGGAACACACAAAGCTGGCTGTTTCGTCGATATTTTTGAAAAATCAAAAGTATTTTATTTTGTCACTATACAATGGAAAGCGCAGTAGTTATATGTGATCTAAAATAAATGCATAATTTATAGTTCGACCGCACAGTGTCAACGAAGCTTCTTCTCTACTTAAGGTCGAAAGATAACTAATCGGCTTGTTTGTGGAAATATTCTGCCAACCTATGTAGTGAAAATCTCTCACCAATTTGCTAGTACAGACGATCTTCTGTGGAAAAGATGTGAGAATATTATAGTCAAGTTATTGCAGAAATCGAGAAGTTATCAGATCGATCACCATTCAATGGAATTCATGAAGACAACAAAACGCAATCCCCAGCTGACAAATCACCAATTCAAAAGAATTCGCATCAAACTGTTGTCTCCAGCCATCTTCAATCCTTTGACATTCATACCCTTTCTACTGTTTCTAGAGTTTTAGAAGTCATTCGATAGCTCAAATCTATGAACATCTAATGGTAAACTTCTTTTTTGAAGAGGACTTTATAACATTGTGGCAGCAAGAAGTAAAATACACACTCAGCAGTTTTCTGTACAAAATTTTTCTTTAGACTTTCGACAGTCCTCCCAGCGGCTCTGTTATGCGGCAAGGACGTGAGCTAATGCTTCGACCACGTCAAGGTTACTGCGAACAACTCACTGAGCGCTCGAACGATCACTTCTGAGATTTACTAGACACTCATAACATCTAGCTGGCGTGCGCTGGCTCAGATCTGCCGGAATTTGTTTCATATTTGTGATCCAGAACAATTCACATCGATAGCGAAACACAGATGGGCCCGTCATATAGTAAGAAGATCAGACAGATGGACGAGACGAACTGCAGAGTGGATCCCACGTGGTTACAGCCGACCTCGAGGACGACTACCCACACTTTGAGCGGGCGTTACTCAGCTTAGTGTACATTTATGTATTACAGTGCACATTAGTATAGCACATATCTTACTTTCGTGAAGATTAGCCGTCCAAGTGTCCAAGTAAGGTGCCCTGTACACTTGTACATAGTACAGATATTTGTCATTATGTACATCGTAGTAAAATCAACATTCATCTTTTCTCAAGCAACTCTAATTGTACAACCCACTGTAGAAAACCACCACAAAACCCCAATCTAACCCTCAACAGTCTATTGAAATGTGCAACATACAATTTAAGCCAAACGTAGACTACAGAACGCCTGTGTAGACCTGACCACAAAGATGATCTGACCCATCACAGGGTGCATTTTTTATGGGAATTATAGAATCTTTTTCTCCAACGTAGTTTTTGATCACTAAACCTCGTAAAAACTTTTTGGCTTACTTCAAATGCAAGCACACTGTCCAGCCATTTCGAGCATTCAGTAACATTTGGTTCAACGCCTACATCGGTTTGGTGAGGTTGATTATTTTTCGAAAACGCGGCTGACTCTCGACTGAGGATGAATGCTGAATTCCAAGTGGTGGCCCTGCACGTCTAACGAATTGTTTAGCTTGATGTTGCGGACGTAGTCAAAGTAGATTCATGCAAGCGTTGACAATGGATATATTCGCGATTTTTGAATCATCCATCTATGGATTGATGTCAGAACCGTGCGCTGTCGTAAACCATTTTAACTTCTTCTTCTCAACCCACCTAAGCATCATTACGCTGCTCGGACTCCGTATCGCTCTCCCCTCGGCCACGTGCAGACTCTCTTGCACGAGTTCTTTTGGCAACTGCTATATTCTTGTAGGTCCTGCTCATGCTAGTGTCCCTTCGTACTAGAATCTCAGCTAGGAGAAACTAATATGCCACTTGTCTGCGAGAAGATTTTCCTCTCATCCAGCAGGCTGTCCATTAGGCTCATAACATTACCGTGTGCAAAATGCTCGGGTGGTTTGAGTTTCGTGCTCGTCCTGCTTAAATCACCGTCTTTTCGTCGGATTCGAGATGAAGTTCTGTTTCACCGCATACAATTGATTGGCGGTCATGAAAGTTGAGCTCAGTAAATGACAAGTTGTTGTCATTCCGGTGACTGTCTTCGTTACGGCAACTGATCAGAACAATCAAATAGAAGCTGGTCTACGCCAAATTCTCTTCATATCAAGCGCACTATAGAATTTTTCTCTTGTACTAAATACTATCTATGTTGTTATAATGTCATACAGTGCAAGCCAAATTTAAATATTTCTATCAGTACTATTACCATGTTGTTAATATTATTTTGGACCACTTCTAGTGTACCCTCTATCAATCCATGTCACCACATATTAGCGCGATCGCTTGACGCATCGATTTCGCAATCTCAAAACTCGCCTTTTCTGGCGTCAAATGGAAATGCGTCTATCACCGCCATCTAAATGGCAGAAGTTCTGCATGATATTTTGTAATATCGCCATCTGCATCACCGTGATCTATTTATATTTTCTGTCTTATTGGAAATTGGTCGGCATTTTGGGGTGTACCTTGCACGACTTCGTTCGGTCGTGATCAACTGCATATCTGAGCATACAATGATGAGCCGTTCACTACCGATGTATTGGGGTCGGTAGTGATATCCTCTAAGTCAAGACTTGTACTAGTTTCTTAGCACTACTTTTTCACTTTAGAGGAATACATAGTTTACTTGTAGCTGGGCGTGGAATCAAACCAACGACAATTTGTATTATAAAAATTTCTAATGATTGCACTGCATATAGCTCAAAAGTCCGACTCTCTCTCAACCTCGACATGCATAAATAAATGTAAAATTCTTACTAACTGTTCTTTCTTTCTCTAATTAGAACATGCACGAGATTGCTCCATACAATCAACAACTTTTCGGTAATTTCTAACTCTATCGAAGAGAGAGGTACTCATTGGTAATCATAGAGCCGACGAAGTTAGCTCTATTCAGTCTAAGACACTGATGGAGTAACTATCGAAAAGAGGGTCACAAAGGTTTGGTAAACCAGATGGTATTCATAGCAACTCATGCAACATTCATTGCTAATTCCATGTAATCTTTCTTATGTGAGTGATAACATAACGTGCTTGATCTAACTATAAACTAAACTAAACTAAACTTTAACTAAACTAAGCTAAATTCGAACTAAAAACTAAAGTTAAAGGCAAGAGGTGGTGGTTATGCTACGGAAGGACTGATACGCAGCGGAAATACGCAGGCGATGGGCCGACGACGCCGGCACTCGAACGCCTTCAACTGGCCCATGTGGCCGCCTGGTTACCTTTCTGCTTCTTACTCGTTTCCTTCTCCTTTTAGCTTATCGATCGCTTACGATTGTTGTTGATAACTCGATGTGGCCTGGTTCAGTTGCTGATTAGTGACTCATGCCACATAAAACGTTAAGGTTGCTTACCACTTTCTGCTTGATGGTCGACTGCTCGATGTTGCCAAAAGATTCAACCCGTCAAGGAGACGAGCCAAATGGTGGGAGTCCTGGGCAACTCACCCCCGGAGATGGGTAGCGGGCTTGTAGGACGATTTCGAACATACAATGTGAGACTTATATGACTTATACGACTATGATACTCACACATCGTCGACCCGGCATACCGCTCTGGTGTTTCGTCCTTCCGAGGCGATCCCGATAGCCCTCCTTCGCCCCTCCCCGTCTCCTGATTGAGGTTTGCAAACCCTTTAGTCAGAATACTCCTCGTATTAGTCAGTCGGTTCTCGCTCTTTATCCTCATGTGTTTAACTCATGTTGACATAATACTCATGTTGCGAAATTGTTACTAATCGAGCTACTACACGCATTGATTTAACGGTTGTTACGTGATATGCCTTTTGATCCGTCAGTTGTATTGGTTGGCGGATATGAATGTATTATATGTAATTTTTGTTTATTTTAGGTTGTTTTCTTAACGCGATTTATTTTTGCTGTATTCTGATAAATTAATCCGCGTGGCAGGCGTACAAACACATAATTGACGGGGCATTCACTATTGTAATCAATACGGTAATGCTTTTAGGACTATATTTTCACATTCATTTGTTTTTCACTGAAATCATTATTTTATTCACATTTGATGTAGATTCTTCGATGAGTATATTTGGCTGATGCAAATCTAGGCAGGACAAGTAATTAATAGAGAAACTATGAAACATTACTGAGGGAATATCAAGCGTACGAACAAGTACGGTTTAAAGTAAGATATCATAATAAGAGGGGACGAAAAAATTGACAAGCAAGCTTTTGAAGACAAAAGTATTATGGACTAGACTTGTCACTTTGGAAATGAAATACAAATAGCGTATTGCTGGTACACTTCTTAGGTAAAAAAAGAGGTACTGTTTTATTATGGCGCCGCCACTTGAGGCCTTCGGTAAAAGCGTATTCTTTGCTGTCATCTAACGAATGTATGATTATCTGATAGCTTAACAAGTGAATTTCAAAGGTTTACTCTATTTCTCATGTTACTTGTTTTTTGACTCCGTAACAGTCAGATTGTTTCATATTTGAAGATTTTTCGCTTGATAAAAGTTTTTTATAACAAAATTTCAACCAATAGAGAGAGCAAATCTTTCTGACTAAGAAATTGTTTTTCCTCTTGAAAAAGAGTCTTTTAGTACGGCTGTACACACACCCTAGCCAACTAGAAGTGCTCACTTAATGTAGAGCCCAATATTCTTTCGGTCATCACAAGGCTCGAAGAAGTCCTTTCCGAAAGCCGAATGTACTATTATAGTTCAAAAGATTTCCTCTATCTATCGATGGAAAGTTCACTGCAGCAAAACTCTCTTCCAGTCAGAGATCTTTGAATGACGAACAAAATCTTATTTTGACTGGTGTGGCACCAAAAATAAGCCATCTGATGAGTTAAACTTCCCAAATTTACTTGATTTGAGATATCGATAAACTACAGAAACGTTTTGCAAAAGCAAAAAATACGTTTTTACTGAGGGCCTCAACTGGCGCCGCCATAATAGAGCAGTACCGAAAAACATCAAAAATGACACGTGAAGTTAGTAAGATGCAAAAAAAAATCTGCTAACTTCAGAATCGGGATCTAATAAGATGAATTGAATAGGAAAGGACTGAAATCATGATCGAGAACATTTGATTGTATCGCAAAATTATGCTGTCTTTCCCAGAGAATTGCAAGGATGAGTTTATTTCAAGATTCTGGTGATAGGCATAAAAACATCTAAAATTTGTAAAACGTGGGAAAAGTAGAAGACAATGATTTAATCAGGACAACTGAGCAGAAAACGCTCTATGTCGCAACACTTAGATTCCTATCCGTCTATAAGAATATTTCCTCAATTCTGCTCATGCAAAAAGTCTCTTCTTATTTGTTATCGTTCGTTCGGACTTGGACGAATAGTAAATACTGCTGTATTCTTGATTTTTCCAGTTGTTAGAATGGGGCTAACAGAACTGTAAGCACCGCATCGTAGCTGTTGCAGAACTCCCTTTCGTATATTTTTGTTAAACAAATCCAATACTGATCCTAGAAGGTTTCTACATAATTCGACGTTATCTGTATATGAACATTGTTGAAAAAATCCTCACAATGTTGCATAAGCGAATAATATTTCGGTCAGTTTTGTGGTATGCACTTCCCATATCGTATGATGTTGGACCTTACCAAAAGTAAAACGAAGTATTGAACTGCACACATCCACTAATCCAATAAGTAACGTCTGTAAAACAAAATAATATCACATGTAAAAAACATTCATGGTAGCAGAAGGAAATGGTGAGATTTTCGCATTGAGACAGACTAAGCGAAAACTCAATCGGAATTGTTTTTGTGTAATCTCTCCTCCAATTAAGGTCTTTCAGATAGTGAAACACTTTGAAGAAATCATTTCTTCTCTATCTCAAGCAGCTTTTGAGCCATGAAGGAATTTTGTAGAGAGAAAGAGCATAGGATTCGAACGACAACCACTTCAGCAACTGCTAAACACGCATCCCTCTCGAAAAATTATTGATATACAGCGGACGAAGGTAAAGTGTACTATAAAATCACGTTATTTATAGTCCTCAACACCAACGTTTTACCATAAACGAGATCTGCCCCTCCCACTCAGTCGCGTCCCGTACGGAATATACGGAGTTGGGAGCTATGAGGTGACGAACGCTAACACCGTCAATGTGCAGTCAGTAACCATACTGTGACGCTGCCGAACAAAGGTACATCATTCCCGCGGTGTTCCATTTCTATAAATTAGACTCGACGACGAAAAACCACATCAAAAGAATGAACTGGAATGGTTTGGTACTTAGTAATGTAGGTTACCAGGGAATCAATGTGCTGATTCGACCCCTACAAAGCATTCTTCTGCCATCTTTTTAAAACTCCATAGCTAAGCTGCTTTCAAAATTTCGAAATTTGATTCAAATAGTATTCTACGACATTAGTGGAGAAGATGAGGTTTTCAAGCAGTAGTCGAAACATTACGCGAAATACGCGAAATTCCAAAAAAAAACATGTTCAAAGCCTAAGCGAGGTTGGTACGCCAAGGCCATTTACCGGTGTTTCGCGGGGTCTCGTCCTCCTCGTCAGTGGCCCACGCCCCACATTAATCCCTGCATTGTAGCAAGAAGGGAAGCGTATGTGGTGACAGCACAGTGGGCAATGACACTGGTCCATCACCACTTTTCAGTCGATGGATCTCAGCTGGTAGAACAAAATTAATTCATGGCATCGACCGTTTTGAAACCTTGTAGTAAACATTCAAAATAATTATAAAAAAGAATCCGTCTCGCCCTCCTCGTCCGTTGTACCAGCCGAGATTCATCGACTGAAAAATGGTGATGGACCAGTGTCACTGCCCACTGTGCCGTCACCACATACGCCTCTTGCTACATTGCAGGGCTTAATGTGGGGCGTGGATCATTGACGAGAAGGACGAGATCTCCGAAACACCGGTGTATGGCCCTGGCATACCAACCTCGCTTAGGCTTCAAACATCCTTTTTTTCTCGAATTATATTGAATGTTTATTGCGAGGTTATAAAAACACTCGATCCCATGGATCAATTACGCGAAATATTTGAACACCTTTAACGCAATGAAAGAGGACTAATCGTATGCTAGAAATACTGGAATCCGCACAGTAATTTTGTGGTAAGGCATCGTGTAAAATAAAATTAATATTTTTAGAAAGGTTCTTCTGTCCAAAAATACTGCTTACCTGCATCAAAAATTGGTACTCAGACCGAACAATTTGGAAGCTCGCTCCCATCTTCTAAACAATTTGTTCTCTTTCAACATATAACACTTTCACACCAATGCTTTTTATAATGCTAAGTTTAGAGAGCTTGTTGATTAAAGCTTTACTTTGACTACGTCTTGACGCAGTCCACTTTTGCAGGGCCACAATGATTTGAGCAGTGCATCCTACTCGACACTTATCAAAAGCGCGCATATCACAAGAGAAACTGCTGTCGACACTCGACACTGATTCATTGCGACATTTATGCGACGATGAAGTTAAAACGGTTCTCGCTTTAGAGATTCACATTTTAACTTCCTCCAGGCTTAACAATCCACTAATATACTGATCATTCATTTCAAAGTTGTGAATGTCGGCTTTCAAAAGTCAGTTATCATTTGTAAGTATTTGTATGGGACGCAAGTGTTCAGAGTGATCAGCAGTACTGCATCGTTTCCTGTTCAATTTTGCATCGTGGTCAAACAATGCTTCCCGTTGTTTGAGCTCATGAAAATGCTACCACGCTTGTTCGAGAGAAGCAAACACTGAGAAAAACGTTGAGCAAGTGCCAGTAGATATCATCCAGTTACCTCCTACGATGCCACGAAATTGAAAAAGCATGGCACATTTTTTATGATTGCAAAACGGTACTGAAAATGCACTATCATTTGCACTGTTTTACACGTTCACTGCTTACATGGATTCAAACACGAACCAAGAACGACTTTTTACTTCCGCTAGACGCATGCGAATTTATAGAATGAGCCGCCTCCGCGATATACGTTCTATTTATCACTAGCAACCCCTGTCTTAAGTGGCAAAAGAATATCTCTTTTGAATGGTTAAAGCGATGCAAATGGATTTCTTATACTTTTAAGGGTTCTTTGCAGATATGAGTGGACAAATGAAAAGCCAATCTCATTCACTGGAAAGACAGCTTTCATAGAAGTGTTAGCAAGCATTCTAAAGGCAAACTTTAGGCTACAGCTCTGGTTTTCGAAGAAGCCTTTTTTGACTTTGTTACAAGACGAGATTTTTTGCATTGCGGACGCTCATATTTCTTACCGGACAGAGCTCTTTCCTTGGACTATTAGTAATCATTCGATAGCGTAATCGTTAATGATTCCAACGCTGTGTTATGTCCTGAAGAGACCGTTTCTCTGAAACGCAGCAAGTAAAATAAATTGAATTCCCATCTGCGATAAGGAGGTCTTTGGGCAAATCAAGTGCGGCTGGCTGAAGCAGCCATGTTTGGTGACGAGATAACATCGATTTCACGGGCAAATGAACGCGCACAGAAGTATCACGTTACCAGTTCACGTGGCAACCTCACGCACACTTATGTGAACTGGTGAAACACTCTTTAATCGCAGATGGTATTCCGACGTTTTTTACCTGCTGTGTTTCAGAAAAACAGTTCATTTAGGGTATAAGCACAACGTTGCTATCAGAAACGATTACGATATTGGTTGTTACCAATAATCCAAAGAAAGAGCTTTGTCCGCTGAGAAGTATGCGCGTTTGCTACGCGAGAAATATTTTTCCTAGCAACGTCAAAAGGCTTTTTCAATACCGGCGACGTGGGGCTGTAGCCTGAAGTCTTATCTTTCGAATGGTTACTAACACTTTTATCAAAAACTCCTCTCCAGTAAATGAGATCGGTTTTTGATTTTTTCTCTTGCAACTGAATAGTACCCTTTTGAAATAACTAAAAAAATTTCTTTTTATTCGAATGTTTTATTAAGACCACGCTCAAATTTCAATAGATCCTTTCATTATCATTTAGACCGACATGTCATGTGGTCTGGTAAGGGCTCTTCTACAACCCGATACGCGTGTTTCGTCCTTACATACTCGTCAATCAGGCAGAACACGTCGTCTTTCGATCTTTATTAGTCAGTTCTCTCGGGAGCCTGCTCTCTCTGCGGAGAGATATCGAAGACGAACGTTTTACACTCTGTGTCATCGGGCTGTAGAAGAGCCTTCACCAGACCACATACATGTTGGCTCAAATAATTTTGAAAGGATCTATTGAGACCTGAACGTGATTTTTATGAAACACTCGAAAGAAAGGTATAATATGGCAAAAATACCGGCCAAAGAGCAATCCAGTGTACAACACTCTGTATTGGGCTAAATTCTCGCTTGACACAGAGTGTAAAACGTTTACCTCCGATATTTCTCTGCAGGGAGAGCAGGCTTCGAGAGAAGTGACAAATAAAAAGATCGAAGTCTGTAAGGACGAAACACGTGTATCGGGCTGTAGAAGAGCTCCTACCAGACCACATGACTTGTTGGCTCAAATAATAATGAAAGGATCTATTTAGAAAATTTCTTTATATGATGACAAAAAAGATCAATATGTGAAAAGCTCATGTAATGTGTCAATGACCGCAGATGGTGGGTGCCCTAGACGTGTGACTCTATTCAGACCAATAGCTGTTAGGTTCTTCATGAATGCATTGTTTTCCTCCTTACTAACCTGTCCTAGAACACAGACAAATGGACATAATTGCCGATAAGAGTGGTATAGTGGCACCTGATAATCTTCATTCCGAAAGGCGCAATCATTAATTCAGTTCGAGCATCGATGCGCAGTCAGGTGAGCTTTTTCCTTCTCATATCATTTGCAGCATCTATATTGGTATTCATCACCCTTAGATGTCTTTCGCTTCTTTGCAGATGTAACACAGTAATGTAAATGAGGTCCCTGATGATCAAGAAAATTGTTCTGTTTCCAATGAGCAACAGAGCTTACAGGTCTGCTTCTAAGCCCGGAGGAAATAAATGGATTTTTATTGCTACTTAGTAGATTGTTATATTGAAGAAAATATCACGTATCACGAGTTGAGTAGAACTTACTCGTCTTCTCCACTTTATCAATGCGAGTGAAACAACGTCGAGTATTAGACTGCCGGTAAGAAAAAAGACCGTAATAATTGGAATGAAAACATTGTAAATATCGATGCAAGGTGACTTTTTGTACAACCATCCTAAATTGTTTGGACTGAAGACGTAAATACAATCACCTGAAAATATTTTCTACATTACCTTATCGTAAAAATTATCAAAAATGGTCACATAAAACGCACATCATAATCGTTAAAATTACCGCTGGGATCTTTCAAATGGTCTATCTCGTTAGTAAGGTAGTGCATAGAGGGGCCCTGCAGAATAAACACAGTAATTTGTTCGTACGGCTTCCCGAAAAGCAAGCTCTACTTCTCTCTGGCTTACATTTTGGTAAGACCTGTTTTTAGTGGATAAAAGCATCGAATTGATATATCGGTAGGCCACTCCAATGTCATAGTACAAGCCAAAATACGCATATATTCACCTACGATGTGAAAGGGTACGTTATTTGTGATGTATCCTCTAAGGAATTCAATTAACGATATACTTTATCATTTTTGCTTTGTGACTCACGCAATTTCACTAACTATATCCACACAACAATTAACGGATTCATACCATATGTACAGGAAAGTGGGAAAAACAGTATATAGTCATTAGGAATGTTTTTAGCAGTCTTTTTCGAGATCTGCTTGACTAATCCAAGGCAACACGTTTGGCAGACACGTATGTTTCGGCGCTTCGCCGTCATCAGTGCCAATTCCCCGTTGGTCAAGCGAAATCATCACTGACCAGCTATTTTACAGTCAACTATTTTGTACAGTATATCTTCGTTTGAAACTTTGAAAGGTGCACCGCACCATACTTCACTGAGGGTCATATAAATGTCCCAACATGAAGCATATAAGCTCTAAGTTGAGGAGCTCGATTTTTGCATTTACACTACGCAAAATAACAATAATGTTACTTAGAATCGTTATAGAAGAAACTCACTCAGAAGGGACAAGTCCTTCATCGATGCTAATGGACTGGCCATTAAATTTGAGACTAACAGTTGAGAGCTACTAATACGTCTCATTTACACTGAACAACTTGAGCAATCTGCATCATAGGTGTCACTATCATCTGTATCACCTGCCGTCCTATTGATCAATAAGTGGATTTGAAGAGGTGTCATTAAGACTTCTATTTTTTTGTATCACTTGCTAGACTAGCCCAGTGATTGCTTTTTGCTGCAGCAATTCGTTGAACATTTCTTTCAGGCTTTTTGTGAAGTGTAGGACCATCAAGTCCGTCGTTCACATAGACTAACCATGTAGGGACTACATGGGCTGCGAAAACATCTGCCTTATCAAAATAGCGGTCTTTTATAAAGTACTGTATCACTTAGGTGTTCCTCTCTGCAGTTCATGCCTGGATCAGTAGTGTTTATCAACAACGTTTCCAAAATCGTATCTGTCAAGGTCTTATGTTCCTGTGAATAGCTGGGTAACTGCTACTTTGAAATCCTACCCTCTATACGGTTGTGTCATATGCGTTTATAGTGGGGTACTTGGTTTAGCTTCAACCTTCTTGTCTAGGCAATCTTTAATACGGACGCAGAGCGGCCTTCCCGTTTTTCCGGTTGTACTTGTTACCAAACGCTTTGCAAGAGATTAGGCTAATGTATTCGTACTCATGCACTCATCGTATCTGCCTCAAGGGCATATTATGCACTGACGTTTTGTCTCGTCATTGAAAGACAGTTTAGTGTTTTTTAACTTAGCAGCTCTCGAGTAACTCTCGTTCACGCTTCTAGACTTAGCTAGGTTTCAGACATGACTTATTCACGCCCTAATGATTAGAGACTTGGATAGTTATACTTGAAAATATGCGGAATTTTCTTTCAGGCTCATTGTTGCGTTCTTGCTGTCCAAAGAAAATCGAGGAAATGGCGATAGTAGTAATGATCCTGCTTCATGTTGTTCATTCCTATTACTTGTTTCAGCCGTAGCTTTTTACAGTTTGTCTTGAATTTCATGCAAGGTAAATGCAACCCCACGCAGAAATGCCTTAGATTTGGTCCGAATGGTGAGCAAATTCGACTCAGTTTCAATAGCGAGAACGCTTCATTAGGGAGAGCCATGCCTCCTGATTTGCTAGCACTTCATCTTCTTGGCACATTGTTTGCCCATTTGTAACTCGTTTCATATTCGTTGGCGGTGTTCATTTATCTTTCTAAATTCACGCTGTGCTATTTACTCAAAAGGTCATCGGTCTTTCTCCACGAAGCTATTATAGCATCCGCCATAATAGGGCTGAAAGTCAATATTGATCCATCAGCTATTCTCCTCCAGTGGCTTTCCACCAAATGCTAAGCATCTTTTCCTCAATTTTGTAGGACTAAATCCGGTTTTAGTTCATTGCAAGGCGACAAATGAAGAACCGGTCTCATTTGCTGGGCAAGAACTTTTCATAGGTTATCAGTGATCGCTCGAAAGCTTGAGTCTCTGTCTACATCCCCACGCGGCCACTTTCCCGAAAAACCTTTTTCGACGCTGTCACAGAGAGGAAACCTTTGTGGTACACACATGCATTTTTCTCGTAAGACAGAGTCTTTTCTTTTGATTATCAGTAATCATTCGATAGCGTAATGTTTGCTTATTCCAACGCTGTGCCTATTTTCTGGAAACACCAATTTTCTGTAGTGCAATGGAAAACAAATTGAGTTCACATGCGCGGGAAAGTGGTCTTTAGCCGATTCACGAGTCTGGGTGAGCCGGCAAATTGAGCTGACGCAATGATCGATCGAATTTCGAGCATATGAACGTGTATAGAAAATCGTAGTATCTGAATGTCTTTTAGTCAATGTTGGAAGCAATTAGGACGTTCCGGCCTCCTGAATATAATCGAAGTGATCATGATGTAATCGATTTATCCGTATTTATGGCAAAATTAAAGTGTCTGAAGTCGTTTTGTACAGAGCCATTTATTCATCTGTAGCTTTTCTTTCGAAGCACAAAAACCATTTTTAACACAATAACAGAGATCGCACTTTCATAAGGCCGGTCCAAAACCGATCAAATCATCGCCCAGCCCATCTTACCGCCCGACCTCGCGGCTTGTGATTTGGCCAAAGATCACTTGCTCGCGCATGCGAATTTAACCTTACTTCCCTGCTACATTGCAGAGAAACGATCTTTTCACAAAATAGCGCAGTGTTGGAATCATTGAAACTTACACTATCGAACAATTACTAATAGTATAGACGAAAGCTCTGTCCGTCGAGAAGTATGCGCGTGTGAAACATAGTGCTATTTTGAACTTTACAGCGTAATAAAAGACCTTTTCGAGAGCAGCCATGTACAACTTTAGCCAGAGATCTAAACTTTCGAATGATTACTAACAAACTTATTAAATGTCTTGTCCAATGAATGGGGTCGAAAATTCATTTGTCGCCCTGTAATGGACAGGAACTAAATTCTTCTTATACAATTTTCTAAGTGGTTCTTTCTGATTAGGAGGGAGTGAAAGAACAATCGGTCTCTTTTGGTGGAGAAGTCATTCTCAGCAGTGTTAGTACTATTCGAAAGCTGAGATTTGAAGCTACAGCCCCGGCGGTTTTTCGGAACAACTTTTTATAATGCTGTAACATTCAAAATAAAATCGTGTTTCATAAAACCACGTGTTTCTTTCTCTTGTCTCGCCTATATTTCGCTGGACAAAACTCCTTCCTCAGGGTGCTAGTGCTTAAACTATAGCACAAGTTTCAAAGAACTCAAAGATGAGTCTGCTTCTTTGAGAGCTCTCCTGATCTTCTGATCTTTTCTGATCATTTGATCTGTGCTTTGAAATTCGCCGGGCAGATCACTTTCTCTAGACTATTAGTAATCATTTTGTAGCGTAATGCTTTCTGATTTTAGCAATGTGCTTACTTTCTGAAAATGCGGTTTAGCAGGAAAAATAAGATCGAGTTTTACAAATTTGGTAAGAATGTTTATAGGCTTTTCGACGAGACGAGAGCAATGGCAGAGGGCGTGGCGGAAGCGGAGCGAGGCGGGGAGATTCATATTTTGTTATTCAACTGAGAGTTTTTTCTCCGTTTCGTAAGAAACTCCAAATAAAAGGATTGACTAAGATACTACGAAAATTCCTCTACATCTGATATGCTTTTCGGCTTTCAGCAATTATGTTCATAGTAAAAATGAAGGCAAAAGGCGAGTGTGAATCATAATTTTTGATCTGGATGTTACAGCGTTATGTAGGGTGTTTTGATAATGCGGCCGTCGTTAGCTGTAGTCTTAAGTCTCAGCTTTCAATTGGTTGCTAACACTCCTATAAAAATTCTTCGCCAGCGAATGAGATCGGTTTTTTCATTTGTCTTTTCCTAATCAGGGACATCCATCTAAGATTATCAAGAGTTTTCGACGAAGAGACGTTGCATGCAGTGTGCGGATTATGTAAGTGTCTTGGCATGTTTGAACTACGAATAGATTTACTGAAGTTTCTTCTGTCATATTCCACCATTTACTAATTACGGAATTCCTTAAGTAACGATAATTTTCTGAATTTCATTTGAAACTACAACACTGTGAAGATAGCGCGCTCATTCGCGGGTCAGCGGCGCCAGTTGCTACGCGAGCAATCAGCGCGACGCCGCCTTATATCAAAGGCCGTCTTCAAAGGGTTAGTCAAAAGCGATTTGGTGAGACTTTTCTCAAAGATTCATACAGCACGATGCTATAATATTGCATAAAGATAAAAAAGGATAAAGGATAAAGCTCTCGGCGTCGATCAATCCCTGAGGGATGCGCCATGCATTCGACCTAGTTTTTAACTTCGTTTGAGGTGATTGAATGCATATCTGGCCTTTACAATGACTCGCGGTGGCCTCCCGCTGGACCGAGTCAGTGCTGCTTATCCTCCCAGACAAGTCTGAGACCTGTCTGGTACCAATTTACCGACCCCGGAGGGATGGATGGCTTGGTGAGCCATGAGCGCGAGATCGAACCAGTGACCTCGTGTGCGACGCAGAGCACCTCTAACCACTGCGCCACATGCGCTCTTCTGCATAAAGATACAGTATGCAAAATGAAACGTACTCCAGCCAAATGCAAAAAACGGAAAAGGCAATGCAGAGACCAGGAGCATCATGCCGACAATCCATACACATGAACGAAATGTGAATAATCGTGGATATTTCATATAAGCCACAACAGCACAAAATCGATTGATTGAAAGAAGAGCTTCATGAAAAAGAACAAATATTCCCACAACAATTCGAATTCCACTGCAGAACATTGCATAATATAGACACCATTGTGGAAATTCAGGAACCAATATGTTCATCCTAGAAGGAAAAATTTGAAAAATTCGCTAGAACTGTGACAAACATGGAAACCCTCTCAACAAAGTCCAAAATTATGCTATATTTGGGATCCTCAAAGTAGAGCGCGAATGACATATTCGGCTTACTGTTGACAAATACACTCGGTATTCGTCACTATATTGCTATTTTGCAATTGCTAAACTACTAATCGTTGCGCTATTCACACAAAATAACCAGCTTGTTCAACTCAGTTTCTAGAGCCTCAGCACATATTAGTAACATGTATTTCTCGAGCGACGAGATATCATAGTATTAATGTAGTATTCAAAAAGTTAAGAAATGAAGCATGGTTTTACAACATTAATATGATATCGAAAAGGTCATAATAGTGTAGCTGATTATGTTCAAATTAAATTAGATAAGTACTAGGCTAATATCGCTTTTCAGAAAAGTGCCTGGTACTACATGTGGAAAATTGGTTTATCTCATGATTAGATTACTATCAAGATAAGAGGCACTACCAGATTTGAAACGATCACTGGTAATCAAGTTTTGCGGACCAAATGCTTCGGAGCTTACCCATTATGTAGGAGCGACCTGTTCTCATTGTAATGAAATATTAAATGAAGTCTAATTGAAAAAGCAAATGATGTCGGGAATGAAACGCACCGTATCGGTACTTGGACACAGGAATAAACCAAGACGTTGAGGGCCAGATCGTGAATCAACAATGTTATGGAGATGTAGCAAAAAACAGTTGATAAAAAGACAAATTGAGCCGAGAGATGGGCGTTTCGCCGAAGAGCCTTGATGGTGATGAACGCCAACAATATACCGGATATATCAAACTAAAAAATCTATTATTTGTCTTTTATTTCTTATTTAGGGTAACTGCTTTAGTTGCAATATCAATAAATGACTATAAAAATTCTTGAGGGTTCCAACAGAACAAACAAAAAACTTACAACAGTGTCTAACGAAGTAAGAAGTAGCACGTCACGTTTATGATACAAATGCATCACTAGATACGGCTAAATTGCATAATTAGAGCATTACAAATATTAACATAATTCTGCCTATCGACCGTTCTTTTTTACAGACCCGCCCAAAACGATATAATCTAAAAAGGATATGACTTATTCTGAGCTGATAGGTCTAATGCTATATAGATGCCTACTTCGTCCTGTTGGGACTCATCAGTAGCGCACAATCCATCGGTTCCGTCGATCTCTTGAGGCTGAATAATCATCTACAGGAATCGAGGCCGAGTAAAAAATAATCACTTCGAGTGGATGATAGCATTACCTGACGTTGTGGTGGCCGGTAGCCGAGCCTGCGATTTCTATAGCGAAATCATACCTCTCCCACCGACCACTCTTTTTTTACAGTTACAGACCCCCTCAAAACAATATAACTTGATAAGGATATGACTTGTTTTGAGCGGATCTCTTAAAAAAGAGCTGTCCATAGCAGAGGTATGATTTATTATGAAAGCCGCAAGCTTGGCTGCCGGTCACCACAACGTCTGGTAGTGCCATCATCCGACTTGAATTGATTATTATTAACTCGACCTCGATTCCTTCAAGATGAGTATTTAGCCTCAAGGAAACACGAAACTGAGGAAGGGTCCTACTGATGAGTCCCAATAGGACGAAATAGGTGCATGTATAGCACTAGATCTATCGGCTCAAAACAAGTAATATCCTTATATCTTCATAAAGTTATTGACATAATGTAGAGAAAACTCTGGAGAGTCATGCTGTTTAGGCCGAGACTAAAGAAAGCATTTAGACTTAGAGTGAGATCTTTTACTATGAAAACTTGGAAATAATCCACGCAGTGGTTTCCGTTCTCAGTGCGGTGATGTTTCATATCTCAATAGGATATTTTGAACTAAAAAAAGCTCGACATTTCTATATAGGATCGTCAGACTTCTCCAGTGACGGGGTATCATTGCCATCTTGGTGCAAACAGATCTTTAGAATTGAGGTGACCTACTTATGAAAATGTTTATCACTGTAACTTCATGGAGAAGAAACTTCAGAAGAAGAAAATTCTGTTTAGCGAATAAATTACCAAACAGTGTGTTGTGCTACCTCCTACATAATCGTTCACAGACCTGGATCATTCAAACATTTATGTATCATACGAGATGATCGATCATGTAGGGGGTAGCACAACCCAGAAATATACACGTCACATGGCAGGTGTTCAAAGACTCAGGAGTTTTTCATTCTATTGCAGTATCCAACATGACGAATTTTGTGAACCCCAGCACTTATTCATTCGATTCCTTGTCATATTCATGAATACGGCTGCTATTTGAGGACTTTATCTTTTTTACTCAATTTTCCTAAATGCCGGCAGAGTTGTAATCTTGCAACCATCGAATAGCTTTAGTAGAGCTTTTCCAGAATTCACTATAGATAGCCTCAAAAATTCAAGGAACTATTCCGCAGACTAATTTGCTATCAGTTTTGACGTACGAAAAGCTTCAAAGCTTCACTGGTACTACGATGCGTCGAACCAATGTCCATGACGGTAATGCACATCATTACTAATATAACGCTTTCCGGAAACAGTAGGAACTATGACACAGTTATACCTTTCTTTTCAAGTGCTTTCTTAAGCCGACGACTTAATTTTCAATATGCCAGATAATCATTTTTTTGAGCCACGCATGTCACGTAGTCTGTTAAAATGGCCTGACTTATAGAGCACGATACACGTGTTTCGACTTTGACGGTCTCGTCAGTCGAGCGGTACCCTTTCGTCTGTTGCCAATGCTCTGTATGGGCTCCAGTCCCCACACTAAGAGTTAGCGACGACGAACATTTTACACTCTTTGCTCAGTGAAATTATTACCGAATACGCAGTGTCTTACACTCGACTGCTCTTGGCTGGTATCACTAATATATCATATATCGGGCTATCGGGCTCGATTAGTCAGCCCATTTTAACAGACTACATGACATGCGTGGCTCAAAAAATAAGTATCTGACATATTGAAATTTGAGCTGTGGTCTTAAGACAACACTTGAAAAGAAAGATGTGATATATCAATGATACCATCCAAGAGCAATCAAACATTGCGTAAACGGTGATAATCTCACCGGATATAGAGTGTAAAATGTTCGTCGTTGCTAACTCTTAGTGTGGGGACTGAAGCACCCACAGAGGATTGGCAAAAGACGAAAGGGTACCGCCCAACTGACGAGACCGTCAAGGTCGAAACACGTGTATCGCGCTCCATAAATCAGGCCATTTTAACAGACCACATGACATGCGCGGCTCAAAAATTGATGATCCCGCATATGATACAAGTATCTCGGACTAGTATAAGATATACGAGCACTTGATGTAGCATTTGAGGATTACTTCTGAGGAAAGAGGCCACACCGAATGTACTGTTCTGTGACCTTGATAGCCACTGATGAACTGCGGCTAACAATAATGACGTCACAGTTGAAATTGCCGCAGCAAGACATTTCACGTTGAGCAGTTGACATTACAAATAAGAAATTGAAACGCAGTGTTGAATGGCTATTATAGATTTGAGCTACGAGGCCATCGTCTAATCACCTTATTGAAGGCTCCCTCTGCAATCTCTCATACAAAAATCGTCTTACGATCATAAAATGACCTTCTATGAAGGCTGCGAATCGCAATATCCAAGTCTTCTTAGCTAACTCACCTCAGAATTTAGGTTTCAGAGAGCATAATCCGCTGACTAAGGGTACCCTGGAATATATACGCGGTTGTTAGATTGTCTCCACAACCGAGGTAAATTGTTTCCCTTCATGACTGAAAATTTGTTACTACTAGACTCGTTAGCGAAAAGCTTCTTAAGATGCACAAAGGCCGACGATTGCATCTGTGGCGATTTCCTGGTAACGCTCTAATAGGATTCCAAAGAACATCGAAACTGGCAATATTTGAAGACATTCAAAAGATATCAGGAAAGTAATGTTTCTAATTGACTTGCTATCGATTCCATGTGGAAATTTGAAGAGCTTCCTAAAAGGCCAACTCGAGACAAGAAACCGCACAGAAGTGCTGAGATCAACAAAATATGTAGATTTCAATTCTAAAAGTTGAAAGAATGATGAAGCAATTGACAAAACGAGGATGAAGGAAAGCAGGCAGTTTTCAGTAACAGCAAAAAGGTTATCGCAACAACAAGGAAGAATGTATAAGTGACATTTACTTTTCGCTACGGATAATATGCAATTACATGAGACTCGATTTTCGACATATTGAAAAGTACTTACAGGTAATAATTCAGCTGGAAGGAATTAGTATGAAATGAATTATTACGTATTTTAATAGGTCGTCGACAAAATACGAATGTGTCCTTTTATTTGTACCACCTGTCTTGGCTAACTGGTCGGAAATAGGTCCCTGTGCAATGTACTTCCAAGAAAAATACTTTTCTATGGAAACTCTAATAAAAATAATTTCGAACAAATAAAGATGATCAAAAGAAGAATGATAGCTAGAAAAATTCGTCATATAGGAGATCCACTTCTGCATTCATGAAAGCGCAACTTTTTCTTACAACTGCCAAATAAGTGGTGCTACTTGAAAACTTTAACATGAGGAGCGACAATGAAAAAGACTTTGTTCTAATGATTTGCAACTTACTTTCATTCTAAAATCGCTGTCGTGACGTATATGTTTTCAATGCGTAAGTGGTTTGAATTCATGTCTCTCCATTCGATCGCTTTCCATAGACCTTGCTCAAATAATAATAATCTCTTAAGAATACAACACATATTTTGAGCCATGAAGGTTTAAGTGCTATAAAGGCGCTTGTGCCATATAACCGGGACTCAACAGTAGCACCATCTCGGTTCAGCCAATGATTTATTACGCGGCGTCGATTGCTTCATAAAGGATTATTTAGCCTCAGGTGATCGGCTGAACCGAGGGAGGGCGTTGCTGATGAGTCTCGCTAGGATGAAACAAGCGCCTGTATAGCACTTAGAACTTAGTGGCTTTGAACGTGTTTATCCTTATCAGATTAATATGGTTTGAATCCATTCAAGCCAACAACGTAAAGCCACCATACGCAGCATGCGAAAAATTTTACTACTCAAATTATAGACCAAAGAAGTTTTATAGTCTACCACAAAAAGTATTCCTTCGTGTATCAAATAACGTAACATATGTGTACTATAATGTACGTGGATACGGTAATTACGGTTCTCTAAAACCATTTTCAAGTCTACCAAGAGCATTTTGAGCCTTTTCCCATCTGTGAGCCGAACAGTAGAACAATGATTTTAAAAAAAAACTTAAATGTCTAGTCTCTACTGATCACATTATTAAGTAAATTCTGACTCCAAAACGGCGCCTTTATAGATGTCAAGTTATGGATTAAACCCTTGACTAGTGGATGCAGAAAGCGTAGTGGCTTTAGAGGTTATGCGATACACATTCGCAATTCAATCTCGCCTTCGTCAACCAATCTTTCCATCTCATCAGGCTTGACAATTCGGTTACTCATTCGCCTCAGTAAAAGACTACGAAGGTCGTCGACGGCATGCGATGAAGATGGGGATTGAGATTACCAGAGATACCCTGGTGTACAACTAGCGGAAAACTGTTCTTGTAGGGTGTTTTTCTACTGAACAGAGATTTACTCTCAATAACCATTCAAAGGCTTAGATGTTGGAGATTTCGAAAGAGATTTGGTTCTGGAAAAAATTTTTTTACTTAGTTGGAAAATGAGTTTCACACCGGCACGTGTTATCCCGCTTGCTTTTATCATTTAGTATACTCACTTATTATTATTAGCTCCGTTATTTGAAAACTTCTTCTTCTCTCGTAGAGATTTCTAGGGTTTTTGGATCCGAATTGTAGAAGAAACTTTGTTCTACCGTTCGTTGATAATCTATGACTAACGCGTCATGTGAGAGGTTTTTCAAAAACACTCATTTATGAAGCTGTAAAATCCAGAATAAAATAAGTTCCACTCGACCACGCATTTTTTTTCCTTATCTCACTTATATTTCGCTGCACAAAACTTCCTTCCTTGGAGTGCCAGTCTTTTTCGATAGCGTAAGTCTCGAAAATCTCAAAAATGTGTTTACTTTTCATATAAGTTCTTCAAATAGCGCAGTAGGAGAAAGAGAAAACTTGTGTTTTACACCTCGCCGGAGAGATCTCTTTCTTTGAACTACTAGTAATTGTTCGATAGCGTAAGTTTTAATTATTCCAATCAATAAAATCTGTGCTCATTTTCTACATAAGACCGTACCGATCGATGGTCTACAGTGTTAGACATGTAGGATACAACTTGTCATTGGAATGGAAAATTTCTCCTCCACTTTGAAAGGCCAGTTAAAACGACTGAATCATATACTACAAAATTTTCTCTGCAGGCTCATATGCTTTTCGTGTTTCCAGCGTCTTATACGTGTGATGAAAATGAAGACGCGGAGGGTGCAAAACATAATTTTATTCGGAATGCTACAGCACTGAAAAAAAGTTTTTCAAAAATCGAAGAACTAAGGCTATATCCAGAGATTTAGGCTTTCGAATAATAACTAACACTCCTGTGAAAACTCCTTGTTCAGAGGATGAGGTCATATATTCCTTTTTTTTGAATGACCGAAATGAACCGGGAAATCTGAGAAATATCAAAGTCACATATTCTACCTGAAGTTTTTCAAAGCTCTCCATTCCACCGCTTTTTATAGAACCTCGCTCAAAACGATAATCTGATAATGATATAACATGTATTGAGCCGTTTATCAGGTAAGTGCTCGACAGGCGTCTGTTTCGTCCTCAGCGACTCTTCGGTAGGACACTTTCTCGGCTCCGTCGATCCTTTGAGGCCATATTTCTCTAAGAAGGAATCGACGCCAAGTAATAAATTACCGCAAATCAGGTGATAGAATCCCCTGGCATTGCAGATACTAGCAGTCGAGCTTGTGGCTGTTAAAACGAATCATAGCTCTCCATTCGACCGCTTTTTAAGCGGAAAAAACCTCGTCAAATAACAAAAAATGCGCGCCACATATGATTCGCACTGTGCACCAATCAAGCCACGCGGAAAGCAATAACTGCGACTGTGAAACGTTATCTCTTTGTCTTTCTCACAGGGCTCTAAAAAGAGATTTCCAAAAAAAAATCAAAGTTTCAGAGTTGTTGAGATTTTTGCTATTGAATGACTGCTTAGCAGCTTACAACGGTCCAACTACAATCCTCAGCCGCATATCGAAAGCAATTAGGACACTTCGAGCGTGGCGCCGTATAATATTTTTCGCTGTTACAGCCTTCTGAGGAGGTTTCTTTCGAGAGGAAAAAAAACTTATGTCCTGAAATCTCCGAGACTTAGGCTATTAAATGATTAGTAGAAGTGGAAGTATGAGAAGAAATCGAAAAGACTATGGTCTTAAAGGGAGTATAAATAAAAAAGGATAAAGCACTCGTCGATGATGAATCTCTGAGGGAAGCGCCATGTATCGTCTTCAATTTTTAACCTCGTTTGAAGTGACGTGAATGCATATCTGGTCTTTACAATGACTTACGATGGCCTCCCTCTGAACCGAGTCAGTGCTGCTTATCCTCCCAGACAAGCCTGAGACCAGTCTGGTTTCAGTTTATCGACTCCGGAGGGATGAATGGCTTGGTAAACATGAGTGCGAGGTCGAACCATTGGCCCCCTGTGCGACGCAGAGCACCTCTAACCATTGTGTCGCATGCGCTCTAGTATATATATATTATATAGTATATATATATATATTATAGTATATATATATATATTAATATATATATATATATATATATATAGCATAGTCTGAAGGTCTCCGCGGATAGGATATATGACAGGCGGTAACGACTATGAAGAAGCACATAAAACCGAGAGGTATCGGGTGATATAATCCCAAGAACGAGAAAAGAACGGCTTTTCTATAAGTCTTATGTCCACATATGCATTAGTTATATAATGAGTACCAGTGTACTTTGGAAAGCTAGCACATTAAGGAATGTGGTAGATTAGTCTAAAACTCAAATTTTTCGAAAAAGTTCCTTAGAAAACTCAGACTTTAAGATTTTCAACGTCGTAAGGGCACTAACATGAAATTCGATGAGTAGGCTGTCTGCTCAGCTGGATTTAGTACAACGATGAATGTTTAGAAGCCGATGTCACGAAACACCGTTTCATTGAATTTTCGCGTTCACTATCTATCCATTACTACACGTCCATCACTTTCACGTGAGAACAGGTTTCGAGGTTCTATCCAAATTGTCAGACTTCTCTTTTCATCTCAAGACGGTGCGAATTTCGTTAACTGATTCGTTGTTAAAATTGTAATGGAGCTTCTTATCAAGATTTCCAGTCCACTTGATTATGATTCATTGAGTGTCAACATCTCGATCACCGTCTCTACAGCTAGCACAGTGATTGGACTATTCACATTTTAACAGGTCGCATGTAAATCACTGATTTCTATACGGGCTCCGCCGCACACGTGGTTCGATCTCGAGCTCTATGCCAACAACCTTCCATCGCTCCGCCCTTAGCTAATCTATCAAAAATCTTGCCTGACGTACAAGTAAGCACCAACTTTGTACCTCCATAGGCTCTCATGATGGTCAATGTCGAACGATTTAGTGCTTTTACGTCACAGTCTCTTTAGTAATAAAAAGTGGCAGAGTATTGTCTTTTGCATCAAGCCGACATGTTAATGATTATGGAACGAAATTCGAAAATAACGATAGTTATTTTGATACTTATTGAACTATGGAAGCCACATGTTCAGTGGTAGGAAGAGAATGAGACTGAAGATGTAGTTATAGTTGAAAACGTCTCTCATAGTTGGTAATGAAAACGACTACAGTGATAAGTCGAACACATGCTTCACTACTGACTGCTGACATCTCATAACATCTCTTTATTGTAACATTTTCTTCTTCCTAATGTGGATTTATTTTATAGTCATATATCAGTTGAGCGTCGTGGCGCAGTGGTTAGAGGTGCTCTGGCGGCGCACATAAGGTCCATAGTTCGATCGCGCGCTCATGATTCACCAAGCCATCCATCCCACTGGCGTCGGTTAATTGATACCGGACTTCAGACTTGTTTGGGAAGGACAAGTAACACTGACTCTATAGAGCGGAAGGCTATCGCGAGTCATTGGAAAGGTCAGATATGCATTCAGTCACCTCAAACGAAGTTAAAATTGAAGAGGAATGCATGGCGCATACCTCAGGGATTGGTTCAGAGCCGAGGTCTATACCCTTTAGCCTTATATCAGTCATTCCCTCTACAGCAGAGCTTACGCTGGTCATCAGCTATCCCTGTTTTCATGATATATGCAAGAAGATGATACAATGCCGTTACACCGATATACGAGTGACGCTCAAGCCATCGGCTTCACGGTTCAAACGCAGTCATTCCGTTGAGAATGCAGACAACATTTCCCATGATGAATCGAGTATTCTGCAACAATACTACCATTGACGTAAAAGATGAGTTCGACAAGACTATACAATTCGCCAAAACTATTCACTGCCACCCTCCAAAATATCATGCGAACATTAAGATGGGACGATATTGGAGTAAAGATCGACGGTCGACAATTAAACCACCTTCGCTTTGCTGATTATGTCGTCCTTGTCAGCCAAGCAGAACGAATGTTGACCAATTTCGACTACGCCTGTGGAGAGATTGGCCTACAATGAAATCTGACAAAAACGATGTTCATGAGAACGGATGGGTTTCGAATGCCCCATTCACGCTCAACGGAACGACAATCTCCGAATGCTCCAGTTACGTCTATCTATGTCGTGAAATCACCATGATGAACGACGTAGCTCCAGAGTTGAGCAGGAGGAAGCGAGGGGCTTGGAGAGCTTTTGACAGCACTGAATGTAGTGGAGAGGACAAAGAATATCCGACTCCGTGCCACCTTTCCCATTTGATGATTATCCCTGCCCTAACGTATGCATCAGAAAACCTGGTCCTAGGTAAGCAGGATGAAAGGTTATCTGGCGTTATTGAACGCGCAGTCGAAAGGTCGATGCTAGGAGTATCCCATCCCGTATCTCGCAAATGAGAGAAAGGATCTGAATTATCGACTTACGTCAGCGATCGAAGATCAAAGACGCCGTTCTATACGCCAGGATATCGAAAATAAGGTGGGCTGGACACGTGATGCGCTTCAACGACAACCGATGGACGAGAGCCGTTACCGACTGGATTCCTCGGGACATCAAGCGCTCTGCAGGAAGACCACCGATCCGTTGGTCCGATTTCTTCACGAAAGCTATAGAAGAAAGCTATGATGCTCAGCGAATCCCTATAGCGAGGAGGACCCACTGGGCTACTCTTGCGCGCGACAGGAAAAATAGAAGTGTTGCTTGTACCCGCTCGAATCACTTGACGATCAACGGGACGACGGAACAGGTGATACAGGTAATATCGAATATTGTTTACTTTTCTCAAAGTGCAAGTCACTGATCTATATTGTCACACTCAAGTTAGACATTCTGATTTCATAAATTCTATGTTTGCGCCTCGAGATGGTTCATTTTCGATTCCACACTGTTTACTGTATACCGTTTACTGTAATCGCATAACACTGGCGTCACTGTCACGAATGACCCTCCTCTGAACTTATGAAATGGTCTGGAATCTCCACCATTAGCTTTAACTTTGTTCTTCTCTCACTACAAACCCAACCCTCAATGAAATGAATATAAGCAGCCAGAAGTTACACCTGAGCTCTTCCGCTTAACCATTCGCTCAACTGTCATTCCGATGTCTCGCTACCTGCATACCCTTTGCTGGTGTTGTAGTTGTTTTGTAGAGGTAAACTATAATTGAATACGAAGAGTTCGATGCAGAGCAAATAATAAAAGTTTCGCGTGGCCAAATCGACTCAAACAGCAAAAAATCTTCACTTAACTTCCTTTGCTACAAAGAATATGATAAGTTATGGCTTTAGCAGATTTCCAAGACTGTCCTTCCATGAAGATAATCTGGGAAACGTAAAGGCAGAGCGATATCTATGTGCACTGAAATCGGTTTGTTTCCCATGTGACTTTAGAGAAGTGGGCCTCACTGGTTTCCTGAAATAGTTGTTCTACCATTCAGTTCTCAAAAAAAAGGAAACGAAGATAGAAATTACAAAGAGGAAAAAGGGGCCAGATGATTGGTTGATTTGAATAGTATTCGATCGTGTTTTGGCATTATAGTGTCCATACCACGCGGAACTTGTTGAATTTAACCTCAGTAAATTCGTGAAGCCGATTTTCTAACATCGTTAGAGTTTTCATATATCATATGATGTCTAGCGAATCATTTTATGTCTGGTCTAAAAGTCACTGTAGTCTCGGTAGGCACTGTTGTTCTTCTTCCCTCCCAGATTCTGTAGCATTAGCAATCATTGTTGCTCTTCTGAGCTTATTCCTTTGAGACCACATGCACAGTACACTATTCATATTTCGTTCAGTGTTTCAGGGCTTTCTCTTAGCACACAATGTACGGTTGTATTAGAGCTATATAAAGATAATTCAGAGAAGAAGCGTGAGAGTGAAAACGGCATTTTATGCAATCAATAATTTACGTGGTCCTTTCGATTAAGCTCATTGACTGGCTGATTAACTCATTGACGATTTGAAATTAAGATCATTTCACTCAAATCATTATGTTGAATCATGTTCATTGTATGAAATCCGTGGATGGAAAATTATCTGGGCAAATCTGTTAGCAAAACCATTTCAGTGCTAACAGCAATAAACTTGTATTGTGCTTCGTATTAACGCATATTAAATAATAGCATGAATATCATTCATGTCCATATAACGATAGAAAACTTTTCTCCTACAATCCTCTCCCATTCACAACCTCTTGATTATTTCGTTTTTCAAAAAATCATTGCTCATTGTCAACAAAACCACGAATTCACGACAACAAGACAAATTGTCCGAATCCATTCAATAGTAGACACATAAGAAACGACACGATACGTTATGGACTAATGCTCACAACGACATGATGTCTACATGTGCCAAGCTGATTCTTGATGATTTATTCTGGTGCACAAAAGGTTTCTCCTGGATTTTTTGTAATCGTCCGATAGCTTATCAGATATAGATATAAAACCTCAACTGGCCCAGTAACGTCTGTCCTTTCAATAATTTGTCACTTGATTGTTTGCAACAGGCCTCGTCAATTGAAAGAAGAAATTAAATCCTGTAGAAGCATCTGAATGACTCAAGCTGCCGACTGATTATGAGCGCTTCAGGAGAGGACTATCTGCGTTAAAATTGGTCAAAGGAAAATGTTTCTGGACGAAATTTCAACGTCATGTATCGATATTCTCAATCGTCACTTTTCTGAAAATTAATTCAACGTTTGACATAGCTTGGTACTTGGTTATGATCCACTCAATTTTACGCTCAACGCTACTTGATTAGAAAGCTGTCTGGTTGCTTCCAACTCATAATCTTCCATTGTATCACCGTGAAGACAACTACATCTAATGATATTCTCGTTGATGTCGTAATGATATCCTATTCATATTCCAAAGGGCAACATTAATCCTGAAACACGATTATGATCCTAGGAGGATATCGTTCCCTACATATTTTGACGTTCTTTTACTTAACTCGAAGAAATGTACCAAAAAAATAAAGTTTGAATATTTTCATTCAAGACAGTATATACACCATGTATGGCGAGAATACACGTTTTTGGGAGGTGTAACAACTAATTCCTACTATAAATGATGGACACTGGACATGAGGCCATCACAAACTAGGATCAAAAGGAATACGAAGGAAATCGCATTTGACCCGAACACGGTCAAGAATGTAAGACAACCTTGGCAAATGTTTAGCGTAGCACCGAGGGCTTTGTCCTTAATCTAGCTAACTAGTGCAAATGTTAAATATTCGTACATATACAACTAGGCAAAGAATTCAATATAAGCGTACTAATAAATAAGAAACTTTTGTTTTCAGCATAATATTTCTGAAACCATATGTACTTTAGCAACTTAATGACTAGGCTAACTCTGGGATTTGCATATTGTGATGCATCTCATTCAGAACCGAGTAAATTCGATCAGAGAAAATTAATACAATATAAAGTAGCTCATAGAAAAATCACAGCAAATTAATGAGCGGAAAAGTCAATCAATATAGATGAATACTTAAAAAAATATTACCCGAATTTCGAACAAAAGACTTCTCAGATGAAAAAATATATACGGCAAGAGTGCGTTAGAGTGAGAATTAACGAAAAAACAATATGCAGATAAACGCGTATACGAAAAAGTCAATGACTAGATATCATATGGATTATGAAAACAGTAGAGAGATGAACAAAGATTACAAGTCAGACAGTAATAAAATTCTGAGAAATGGAGTTCTCTTCAGGTGGTGACCTGATTTACGAAATGCTATCGCGATGATCTGATGTAATCGATAACTGCCTGGTAACAAAACGCATAATGTTCCTAAATAACACAGAATGAGTCAGCTAATAAACCAGTAGAACGGTGTAAAGTCCACTTATAATAGAAAAACGTACCAGTTTCGTAAACATGAGTGGCCGTTGATTTTGGAGGCCTTTAACTGTTTGAAACACGTCCACGCGCTGCTCAGCTTTCAAACGTTCCAGAAGTAACGAAATACAACAGTAGACACCCGTTTCAGAAGAGCCATTTCTTTAAGATAAAAAAATTATTCAAAAACAATTACTATTGGTTACTTGGTGGCAGTATGCCCAAATTTCCACTGCATGTCCAAGGCGTTGAAATCAACGCATAAACTCAGTTCTCCATTCCTCTCCACAAGTAAGCGCGAGATATAACAAACCTGCAATGTAAGACAATTGGTCCAGAATCGGGTAAACCGCTCTGCCGTTCCAGAACTCGACCAACGAGCGAAAGAAGAGGCTCCGATGATACCGGCACAGCGCATGATGACGGCCAAGCAGTGAACGCAAATTGCATTACATTTTGGGCAGCTGAATCCTCCTGAAATCCCGAAGTCGATTAACTAACGAAAACAATAATATATGGAGGTAAAAAGCTTCTTAAAACCTCAGCATCTTGCAGAGTGAACTTATCATTACCTTCATCCGATAGCTGAGCTTCCTAGTGATAAAGTAGGGAAAGTGATCTTCGCCTGTTAGTTGTACGGCTACATGGTAAGGAGGGCGTTCATAGACAGAAGTACCATGTAATCCACTAGGCCAATACTGAGCAAAAAAATTCTCATAACAATAAGATAATAAAAACGAACTGCACAACTTGCAGAGTTAAACGGCGCTCACCTTCTCACATGGAATCCAGTCCTCCTCGTTAGAAAGCATAACTAATGTTGTGACATTAAGTTCTGAGATCATACGCCAAAAATCAAACACCGTGTTCTCGCTCACTGGATCTTGAGCCAAAACGTACGGATAGAAGTAGCCCTAGAATTCATACACTGCTGAATTGAGACAATCTGAACACTTTGAGGGACCGCTTAAAAATTAAATGATTCTTCCGAAAACCTGCATACTTTAACAGAGCTCGCATTGATGTAAGTGGTGTCTGCGTATCCAATAGATGCGCGCAGAACTACACGATTTCGATCAAATGGTACAGCCGAATCGAACCGATTCTTCATCACGTTGTCCTCTTTTGCAGCAAATGAGCACTTAGCTGGGTGTTCCAATGTACGTTCGAGTTTCTATAAGATGAATGACAATGAACAGTTATTATCTAAGAATCCACAATCCTTAGCAAACCATGAACAAAACCGCTATATCATTGTTGAGTTAAATCCTATCCAATTACTGTTTTCTCATTTCTTTTGTCAATATTACAAAAAGACTAATGAATATACCCGAAACTCTGCCTCCATTCCCGTTGGTGACACAGCATCAGAGCGCACAAGCTTCGAGAGGCCACTGAATGATGAGTTGCGATCTCTTAAATATTTGTAATATTGCATTGCTCAATATACCTAGTAATTGATGGAGTACACAGCATGTAACATCTGCAAACCTGATTCCTGGTTCAATAAGTGCTTGGTAGTGCTCTAACAACTGCTCGACATCCATATCCGTATAACCGAAGAGATGCCATTCTGCCAAGGCTTTATAAATGAAGACATACTGTTCCTAAATTATCTCAAAAAATACTACCTACTCCTCATTAAGAGAAGTTCTGAGATGAGAAGCACTAATAAAGCAGTCCCACCACATATACTTACTTGTGACTGAACCATAAGGTTACGTTGTTTACGCAGACCAGCAACATACGCAAAAATATCTACTTTTCCTTGAGCAGCACACTGATCCAACATACTGTCAATGGCAATAAATGTCCCTGTTCGACCGACACCAGCGCTAAAACACCGATATTGGTTTTCATGGACTAGTCCATCATAAAAACAAGCCAGCAATAAGCTTACGTACGTTTGGATATCCCAGCCTAGTCTGTTATTGGTTATTCTATTAGAATTACGATCCTACTCAGACAGACACATATAAAGCCTACTATTCACTCCTTCCCGATATTGCATCTATTAATATTCTATATCACTTGTATATCAGAGAAAGGATCCGAAGTTCCGACCTACGTCAAAGATGGAAGATCAAAGACGCCGTTCTACATGCCAAGAAATCGAAAATAAGCTGGACCGGACACGTGATGCGCTTCAACGACAACCGATGGACAAGAGCCGTTACCAAGTGGATTCCTCGAGACATCAAGCGCTCTACAGGAACCACCGACCCGTTGGTCCGATTACTTCACGGAAGGTATAGAAGAAAAATATGATGCTCAGCGAATCCCTAGAGCGAGGAGGACCCTCTGGGCTACTCTTGCATGCGAAGGAAAAAATGGAAATGTTGCTGGTACCCGCTCGAATCACTCGATGATCAACGGGACGACAGGTGATACAGGTGATTACTTGAATTATTCACAAACATCACACATGTGAATGGGCACTTCGTTTTCAACGACAATCACAAAGCGGTGGGCATGGGCAACTTGTCAGGTTCTAGAATCGGTTCGGCAGGTCTTGGGAAGAAACTGAAACTTTGATGGCATCACATTCATCCGCTGCAAAAGTTTTCGAGCATTTTACGAGTTATTTCGGCTGATGCTTGAGATATCGTCTTCTTTGTGAATTTCAATGGATGCCGGCCAAGATGAATCTCCGAGTTATGGCGTCGTTGACTGCTTGTAAGAGAGCTTTAGGGAAGAAAATCGGACAAGAGCATCGCCTATCACTTCGCTTTCTGATACATTGCATCATTAACGCGCTACCCTCCTTCCTGTAATGGTTATTAGGTTGAACATGGATCAAACAACTCAAGGTTCCATTTGATCTAGGTTCAACCTAATACTCATTACATTAATATGGTCACCACCTTACAAAAGTAACCCCATGAAAGGAATCTGAGAAACACCATTCTTCCTAAAGAGATCCAAGCAGACGTGATTCCATTACTGATAAAATTAGTTTTTGAAGATCATTTTCTTCAAAAACAACCTTTCTCACTTTCAAACACTACGTGCAAATCACCTGCAATGTATAATAACCGGATAATCATTGAACTCTGGCAATGCTCGTAAACGGTTGAGAAATCGCAGCAAACCAGTAGAGCACTCGGGAGCTTTGTAATCATTCCAATTCGTGAAATGATACTGCACAATCCGGCGAACTACTAATGATGGTACTGGAGTGAATATAATATTAAACAACTACCTAAACTCTGATATCATGATGAAAACCTAAACCACAATATGGGTAGTTTGCAGACGCGTTATTAGACATACCATTCCCCGTTCCAGCGAACGACGTTTCCACATGTCCGTTAGGATGTCGAACCGAGGGCACATTTGCATATTCTGACCCTGGATTGGACTCAATCGATCCCACCTCAGATCTAAATCCAATGGAACAATATAACACCATTAATTTGGATGAATCGCTGAGGAGAATACGTGAATCATCTTACCTTCCCGCAGGTGACATTCGGTTGCAACGATCACTTATTGGTTCAACATCGAAACACCGAACCGCATAGTCCGCGAAGTAGGAGGCCTCTTGTGGAGTAACTAACAGATCACCGTATCTGATACGAGAAAGTTTATTTAGCGAAAGAGCCATGAGCAAAACATTTGAAATATTCGATGAAATTATTCGCAAGAAAGATCACCTTGTATGCTGGTCATCTGGCCAATACTTTGTACATTGCTGACGATTCTTCTCGAAAAGATTAGCTACCATAACTATTAATCTACAATCCTGTTCCCAGATCATTCGCCAGAAATCCGTTATAGTGGAATCGAGTGGAGCTTGTGCAGCAATAAAATTTTTCGATCGTCCCAACCCTATGTTCGATAAGGATTAATAACCTATCGTGGACGGTAGATGATAAATTTTTGCAAGCGCAACGCTATTTCCGGTATTCAATAAAGAACTTTCTCTTCGCTTCGCAAGAAAATACTGGATCTTTTCCCCGATCCGCATCCATTTTCAGCCTTCTATAGAAACACAAAAATTGCTTTTTCTAACATTTTTGTAGTCGCTATCTATCTTGAAAATCGAGGATTTCAACGGTGTACTTGATTTCTCGAAAGGCCTTTTTTGCCTCGTAAGATTAGAAAATAAAATTATTTTCACACCCAAGCACTTTTCGCTAAGCGAAGCTCTATCATTAGACTCTCAGCAATCATTCGTTAGCTTTAATATCGACAACTTTGATAGTATACTTGGTTTTTGAAAATTTTTTGTTGAGCTGTAAACATGAGAAATAACACTATTTCACGCGTGGCTCGCACTCTCTGCTTCAGTATGTGATAGGATTTCGCATCTTTGTTATCAAGAAACGGCGTTTTCGTAACATTACTCATATCCTAGCCGACAATGAATGCGCGCCGAATGCAAAAAAAAAAATCTTCTTTTGGTTGCGACAGCACATTAGGAAGTCCTTTCTGAAAACCAAGCCTACCAACGAGATAATTGCGATTTGTGCGATCGAATAAATATTTATAGTCAACAAAAAAGTTTTGTTCAGCTGGAAATGCCTGAGTCTGAAATGGAATTTTATTCTTACTACTATAGCGCAAATAACAATGCCATTTGAGAAACGAAGTACATCTTACAAATTCTCAAGATTCAAGCAACTTAATGGTTAATTAAACGCCAAAAAAGCGAAAAATGCGTTTTTTTAAGGGGCTGAAAATGGGTGCGGATAGGGAAAAAAAACTAAAATACTTTGAGAGTTTTGCTTTGATACTCTATAATTTTCCCTACACGCTCAAATAAATTTTGTGCATATAACTCTTATCTGTGAAGTAAAATGTGGAACGAGTGTGAAACATAGTCTTCTTTTCAAGCCTACAGCGCACAATGAGGACTTTCACAAGAAACCAAATTCAGCTTCACAATTGCCCAGATTTATGCTATCGAATGCGTAGTAGTAGTATAGTCTCAACAAAAGCCATCCACAGAACCTAGCAGTGCAAACAAAGCACTCCGGGTGTGAAACGTAACTTTGTTCTCGCTTCTACAGAGCACTGAGAAACCCTCTTCAGAGAGCAGGTATAGAGTTGAGTTTTCCGAAATCTACGATCTCAAATGATTATTAACAATCCAGTGAAAAGCTCTCTCCAGCGAAAATGATCGCTTGAAAGTCTTGCACTGAAGACTCTTACCGTCCTCAAAAGACTAAGTGATGATCACAGAGGACTAGAAATATGTATTTGAGAGAACAAAGGAAAAATAAACATTTGATAATCCCAAATCCATTCATTCAGTCAAAAACACCAACCTTGATGAAGTTAGCATTAATATAGTCAGAATTCTCATCGCCGTTCAACACACGAAGCTTGACACGCGTCGCATCAAAAGCCCGAATGTCATTATACCTTGATTCAAAATCATTTAGCTGTAACAAAACACAACAGAAGAGAAGCGAGAATTCGCGAAACCTACCTATTCTTACTGGCGTTCTCTTTCTTCGCACTAGCAACAGCATCTAGTTTATAGTGAGGAAGAGCCTGTAAAATTTACCAGTGAAATACTGATGAAAAACTCTTGGGGTTATGTTCATATCATCAGTTCATAATAGAATTTCTCACTTCATATTCTTGAGCAAATAAGAAATCTGAATCTCGATGCCTCATTAGATACTCGGATGGTAAATCGTCGGCCATAATCGCATGATAAGCTGATGGACGAAGGAGTGTTCGTTCCGTCGCTGCTGCTGAATCCTTTGACATCCATAGCCAATGACACCATTGTGAGACTTCACCGCGTCTATAACTCATCGACTGACAAATTAATGACTTATACTGTAGACACGATCAACTAATATTTCTTCTAGAAGTGAATAAAAGTCACTATTTTGGCACTCAATGTTTTCTTCAAAAAATAAGTTTAGTGAAACTTACTTGTGCAACACAAGCAATCCCATGACTGCTGCCATGGTTAGAAATGCCATTAAAGGTACCAAGATTGTAAAGAATGCTCCAAGTGTAGTTTTCTCTAAAACTGATCCAAAATTTGGCTACAATTCCTTCACCTCAATCCGTCTTCAACCCTTTGGGTACAAGTTTTTCCCTCCTTTTCAGACTTTCAGTAGTCCTTCGATGGCCTTTCGTTGTAAAAAAATCTTCTTAGCGCTATAGCAGTGAAAATAAGACGACGTTAACCACTCGACGCGTATTTTTTGCGCGATTAGAATTCGTAAATAATTTTTTAATACACTTCTGGTAGTTATTTGGTAGCGGTATTCAGCTAATTGCAGGGCTCAGTTTAGCTTTTCTTGAGAATCTTCATAGAACGCTGTAAACGTGGAAGATTACTCTATAAAATCTCGCATTTCTAGGCTTAGGCTTAAACTTTATAGCACGTTTACTTGGCAATGTAAAATGTGGTAGAATCCTTAGTCTTAGAGCGATACAAAAGTTTCTTCTACAACTCCAATTCGGAAGACCTAGAAATTTTCACTGAGTGGAGAAAAAAATCCCACATGAAATACAAAAATCACGCCCTTTCTAGGTGGACCTTCAGATCACACGAGACACGCGCGATACTGCGCATCGAGTGTGAAAGCCATTTTTATTTTGCTGCTACAAGGCACCAAGGAGGCTTCTTCAATAACCAACTGAAGCATTAAGATCGCCAAGATTTGATTTACCGAGAGACTACTAAAAGTCTTAGAAGGGTGAAAAAGCCTTGTCGCAAAGGGTTGAAAAATGAATTGAGGTATAAGAACTGCTCAAAATATTTTGCAACAAAACAACCGTATGTATACATAGATCATAAATAAACTGCAAACAAACATACCATCTTCCGGTTCGAGAAAAACTGGTTTGAAAAAACCGCTAAAACCATAAGCGGGCCCACTCAGATGAAGCTGACGATATGAGCGGGGTCTTAGTGGATCCAAACTAAAACAGTTGATATGAGGATATTTTAGATGAATGAGACATAGTGGTCCTACATTCTACTATAATGTGCTCCTCCTTGCAGATCATCTCTCTCATCCTTGTCAACTCTGACGATCAGAAATCCTGTGTATTTCAAGCCAGGCCTAAGAACGACGTCCTCTGCTTTGTAGCGGCTAAGATATCTGAAAAGTTGTGTGTAAAAATCGCAAAAAAAATCTATCCATAGTCCTCAAATCCGTTAATTTTCCGCAACTCACAATACACTGCACGACTTCATACCCGCCACGCCCCGCCCATCTCCAATTACAGTATCCGCTGGATAATCCGTGTAACTCTCAGCAATGTAGGCAAAAAACCTTCTCTTCTCAGCCGCTAACGCATTCAGATTGTTGTTGAAGGCCTAAATCAAATAAAACCTTTTCAAGTGAAACGCTATCGAGATTTGTATTCACTGGATATAAAACAAATCCATTACGCCATCAGTTCAACGCATAAAATAGCAGATAGCAACCCATCTCTACAAAGGCTCTGATATTACACATCACATGTCATGGAATACAATGCCAATTCTGTATCTATTGTCCAGTGAACTCAGATTTAGATTTAAAAAAAACACGGAAAATCACTGCGATGCTATCCCCGTAATTTTGCGTTACTGATGGATGATGGCGTACAAGGAAGCTAAATTATTTGCGCATTCCACTTTCATAAGACTGAGCCATTTTAGCATAACACACTGTAATGAACTTGAAAGTGTTACTAAAAAGTTTTAGGGATTTCTTTTTCATTTCATACGACCCGTTATCGCATATTCTCCGCGAATCCCGATATATCTGAAATTCGATTCAATCGTTTCCTCGCACTCATTGTACCAAAGGTCTTCGAACACTTCGCATGTTGCTTCGTCTGCTGCTTGAAGATTTCGCCTTATTTATAAGTGTCGCAGGATACTGGTCAAAGAAGGCTCTCCTTGCAAACCTGATGATAGCCAGGCTAAAGCGTTCTCAGGTTATTGTAAGAGTGCTGGAGAGGAGGTCGAACCAGCACCTCATAGATTCGAATAGTGTCATTACCAACAACTGAACTACCTCTCCGAAAACTTCACCAGAACGAAGGATTTTTTATGAAGTCTCGAGAAGAAAAAAAACTTACAAACCTTGGATACAGTATCCATCACTATTTCTTGTGGAGGAGGTAGTGTTTCCAGTGAGACATTTTTCAACAACGGAACTATACCAATATAGTAACAGCTGAAATATCATAGATATCATTCATCTACTGAATAATTCCAATAGCCGCATGCATGTTCCCACATTTAAAATTGCTGTACACATACCTAATTGGCCCATTCGTATCATCTGGTTTAGAGTTGAAAGCTAAGTTAAATGACGTGTGATTCGAATTTGTTGAAGTTATTGGTTTCTCCACCTGAAAATTAACTGTAAATGCGCTCAAGTTTATGATAGATACAGAGTCTACTGAAAGATACAAACAAACCACATCCGGCTGGGCATAGTTAGTAATGCACTGTTTAGGAAAAACCAACGGAGATGAGCGACCTGCCGAGTTTTCTGCCCATACTATTACAGTGTAATTTCTGTTAGGCTGAAAATAAACTTGTTATTAACAAAAGTACAACTGATCATATGAACGAAATGTCTAGTTGACAACCATACAGAAAGTGTACTTAGAATATTATATCCGATTGGAGCAAAAGTTACTGCGACTTGAGGCCGTGAATTTTTGATCACTACGTATGGGAATATTTTCTTAATGAATGTGGTTATGTTACACCTCTCTTAAGCACAGTTCTCGCCATAATATGTTTCTAATGACTTAATACTTACTGTTAACTTTGAAATATCTTTCTGTTAGACGGCAACAAGTAAAGAAACAATCTCTTTCGGTGGAAAGACTTTTTCATAACAGTGCCAGTAATCATTCAAAAACTAATATATCTGGCTACTGCACTACGCGGCGCTTTTTCAGAACCACCCTTTTATCAAGCTGTAAAATTCGAAATAGAATTACGTGTTACATCGGCATTACGTGTTCCATTACAATTCTACTGTTACTTCGCTGGAAGCACGAAAAGCAAATTAACGTGCAGAGGAAATCTCGTAGCATTAGAGTCATACGTTGGATCTGGAGTTTCTTTCGCAGTCGAGTAAAAATTCCTTATCGAATGACAAAAATCACTCGATACATGTGACGCGCCAACGTACTCCGATCGATCGATGGCAGGCCGCAACATCGAATCTACGGTGACCACATACCCCGACCCTAGATCAGCCGGCAAGCAAGCGCGCCAAAAATCTGCAACTCGGTTTTATATTCCCTGTTACACTGCAATGAAACGGTTTTTCCAGAAAATAAGCACAGCGGCGGAATCGTGGAAACTTACGCTATCGAACGATTACTAATGGTCTAAAGGAAGAGCTCTGTACTGCGAGAAAACTCGTGTGTGAAACACAAATGTTTCCTTAGTGTAACATCGTTGAAAACAGGCTCTTCGAAGAAACTGCCACGAAGGAAAGTAATCAGAGATTTAATTTCAATGATTACTAAAAGTGCAATGGAAAATCTTTGTCTAGCGGAAGATATCGTTTCTTTGCTTGTCGACGTCTAACAGAAAATAACCAAAATCACTTGAGACTGTGGAAGATGTTAGCCAAAAGCAAATTTGGGCGACCTTCTCATTCGAGTTCAAAATGGGCCGTCTAGCAACAAAGACAACTCGCGACATCAAGAACACATTTGGTCCAGGGACTACCGAGTTTTCAGTGCAGTGATAAGGAGTCGAGAGCCCTGGAGATGAGGAACGTCGAAAAAAAAAACGAACTGAGAGCAGCCAACGAAGCTGATCCTCTTAAGACTGCACGCTATGTTACCAAAGAGTTCGACGTCAACCATTCAGTCGTTCGTCATTCAAGTAATTTACAAAAGTAACTGCGGTCCCAGACCAGTCCGAAACAGCAACTACTTTTGCGCTGAGCTAATACCTGAACGACTACGATGAGGAGTGCAGCGGCCTGACACTTGACAAAGCACCTCTCACACAACGAAATCCACATGTGATGGGCTCTCTATGATCAAAATCCACATAAAAGAGGAATATTTCGCCCCACTCGGATTATTAATCAAACAAGAGGTTGCTAAAAAATTTGTTCGGCTAACGTTTCAGGCGTCATCGTCTTTATCAGAACCATTTTGACCAGAGGGTCAGTGGCTTTCGAGGTAGCTGTCACAATCACCTAGTTAACACTGACTGTATATCTAACACTTGACAATTAACGCTGTTACACGTCCCATTCTTCATGATGCAAATGGTTTATCTGTCAAATTTTTCAAAGAAAACCCTCAGGAATGACAAATAGAAAACTTAACCGATTTGCGACTGAGTGTGCAGTAAACTGACCATCTCAAGTTTACCGAATACCAGCGGTTATTTTTCTCCACGAAACATACATCATTCGATTGCTAATCGAATGGAGATCGTAATAGAAAGAGTGAAAGCGAAAGCGATGTCCCATGCATTCAACAATGCACAATAAAAACATCTCGAAAAAGCTCATTGGCCAGCAATTGACTATTAATTCCTCTCAATCGCTATAATGAATTATGATCATTGTATGACATGCGCGAATATGAAAAGTACAGAAATTCAATATAAGCTATACAACCATTCACAAATGTTGACAGCAATGGATCTGCATTTTGGACCGTAACAGAGCATACTAAATGATAATATGTGAACCAATTTTACCTATAGAACGACAGAGAAAATCGTTCTTCTACAATCTGTCTCGTTCAGTAACTCCCAGTTTCTTCACTTATCGAAAATCACTGTATATTGCCACAAAATCATTGAGTTCGAGGTGAAGGAGAACTTGCTTAAGTTAGACTCAAAATTAGAATTAAATTAGATTTAGCCAGACAACAAAAAGTGCTCGGTCTCAAGTGGCTATCACAAAGAGATGGCTCAATATTTGTGACGAGTTATAGTTAGTGTTTGATATTGAATTATTTCATTAACACAAAAATAACTGCCTAAGCTAAGTTGACGGAGAATATGTAATAATCATATGTCACATTCTTGAACAGTGAACGATACATTGAATAGAGAAGGTACTTAATAAATGGCTGGATGTGGTCACTTTTCCAATGCATTTAGAAAGTTTTTTTTTTCAGAAAACAGGCTCTAACCTCATGATTGTGGAGAGAGAAAGCCCTATGTTGCAGATTAATACCATGTACCAGGAGATGGTTGACAAAAGGAAAGCATAAAAGGCATGTACGGATCAGACACCGATAATGAAGAGATCGATAGGGAGAGTTAATAAGAAATTGAAGGTCATAAAACTAACATTACAACTAATGACATAAAATTCTCATAAGGTCGAAGCTTTCGAAAAAAACATCTTTATTCTATTGCTTTCAGTAAATTTAATAATGCACTATTACCAGAAAAATACAAAATTGATTTAACAGACTGATTTGAGAAAAGATTTTGTTTCCACTAACGTGAAATGTTCATTTTGTACTAATTAACTTCATAAAGTTATCGAAGGATCAATACATAAAAGATATGTCGAATGAATATTGTAGAACCAGGAACACTACGGTAGTTATCCTCATAAGTTGAGGCGAAGAAGTAAGGAATTATTCTAAAAAGTCACCTTTAATGGTCCATATTTGCAGGAGAGAAATTCTGTGGTGAATTCGATGGGATTGATCCCATGTTCAGCATCTTCGCGTTCATCCCAATTCGCACATTTCTCCTCATCAGTTGGCGGTGGAAAATCATCAGCAACGACGGCACCACCAGGTCGCATACGACGTACAACACCTTGAACTCTCACCTAAATGGCATTACTTCGTTACCAATTCCAATCAGTTAAGACAGTACCGAAACTGCAGTTCAAAAAATCAAGCAAGATGAAATTATACGGAAGCTCCTAAAATGTTCAAATCGTACATAGTATCTACTGATTCTGCCGTTCGTTAACGCTGGGGCTCTCCATTCAACCTCACAAATCAATGAAGATCCAGAGTTCAGCACTCGAACGTCTTCATACTTTGGCGGATGTGGCTCTACAACGTATGATTTTATAATAGAAGATCATGAACAACGAGATAAATTAACAGCAGAATAATGAAATTGAATAATCCGTTACAATTACCCATTTACTAAAACTCTGACACCATGGGTCTAACAAAACGACACTAAAAACACTAACAACCAACACTGTAGAAACTAATACTAATAACTTATAGAACGACCTAATGATTAGAGATCCAATATAAAACGAGTTGCCTGGTTAGAATTTCGGAAATAATCATAGAAGACATCTACATCCCGTCAAGAGTATACCGCCTCCTCATCATGGGCCCGAGTGTTTCTGTGGACCAGACCGGCGATGTACAACACCTTGTAAGAGGATAACAATGTAAACAATTTACAAAAACTCTTCTGGCCCGCTCCTCTACAAGCACTATTGTGATGTTACATCTATATATCCACGAATGGTGAGTGAAATTTGTTGAAGGTTTCAACTCCGGTTGTTAGTTGAACCGCGTCTAAACGTTTCCGCGTAAGCGCTCCACTCAATACCCAACAATCCTAGATGAATGTACGATTGTTAGAAATCACCACCGTTTTTCTAGTAACCTACTCACATAGCGGGAAACATTTTCCTCAAGGTCGGGATATTTTGTTGGCTATGATGATTCAGGCACTGCCATGATTATTTCCGAACTTTCCGAAAAGAAAATCCAGCTCGAAGAAACAAATTAACGAACAAAATTCTAATTCTTACTGATACTCGCACTACTTTTTTGTAAAATTGAGGCATTTAAACATTGGACAAATACTAGAGAGAAATTAACATCAAATGGGAACGATGACATACAAAAACTTACTGCTTTCAGCTGTATTGAAGAGCTCAGTGATCTCAAAAGGATCTGTTTGACTGTCATTTACGGTCACATACAGTTTATAAGGTGTTGCTGCACGCAGATTTCCAATCATAACCGGAGATATGGCATTCATTTGTGAAAATACTTCCTGACCATTTAGGCCTGTGCGTCGCACCAATCTGTTGATAAAAGCGAGAAATAAAGGAGAGATATGTAGGTCAAAAAGGGCACCACTTCGCCAAATAACCAACCTCAAGCCGATCTTCAGTTGCGGTCCTTGCTGGACATCCCAGCTAACATTGGCGGACACATCGTTCGTTGTGATCGTCAAATTTTGAATCGTTCGTGGAGCTGTAATGAAAACTGTTGTTACTGTTAGCCTCGAATGAAACATTTCATGCCAACTGCACGTCAGGAGAATAAAAAGCCATGCTTGATAGAATTTTGCTAGAGTTTAACATTCGCTGTGGGAAACCTGTTGATAAAGTTTCCAAGACATGTAAGAGTTCGGTATAAAATACAGTCTGAGTAGCGATTAAAGAAGACAACAGTGACGATGATCGTAGAACATAACGAAAAAGCAAGTAGGACATGAACAACCCGAATAGGAAATGTGCTCTTAACGTTTTGATCTTCCTACCATAAGAACTAAAGCTCTAGATAAGAATATGGTTAAATGTGATGCACAATGAGGAAAATTAGCAAGTACTTCTTGATCTCCCGTCCAAAGCTCACCAAGCCTTCCATCACTCCGGGGCAGGTGAATTGGTGCCAGACTTGTCTGGGAGAATGGCACCCTGACCTGATCACTGGGCTATCGCTATAATTTTCAATCACCTACGATACTACGAATGGAATCGAATGCATTGCGCATACATAGGGATTTGCCAACACCGAGAGTGCTAACTTTATCTCTTTTTACTACTTGCTCCGATATAATATATAATTTCCCTAGCACTCTGGCTGACCTTTGAGATATCCATGAAAACATGAAGTCATCCACAAAGCAGGAAATCAATACAGACATACATGGGCAGTTAATACTGATTTTGAATGTATTTATTCTACATAGCAGAAACTTTGCCAAAAAAAAATCGCTGATCACCGTTCTTTTTGAGATAACAGGTAAAAAAGCATGCTTGAACTCAGATTTCACAACGATAATCAAACACAACTCAAAGTGGATGCAACTCTTTTTCAAGTCAACACTCACGAGAATCTCAAACCTACCATTCAATGGTCTCATAACTTTTTTCGATCTTTTCGAAAACATATGATGGTGATGATGATGATGACTGTGATGATTTTCTCGTTCTACAAGATAAGAACAGCAGTACAGATCAAAATTTTCAGCCAAGCTACTGCGTCAAAAAGAAGGAAAGGGGGCAGGGTGTGATCAGAACTGTCCTACATAGCCATCTTCATTGCTCAAAATAGAGACTCGACCAACCCCTATCTGTTATTTACTTCTAGGAGATGAAAAGGGATAGATTGGTGCCACATAGTCAGATGAAGATGTTGGTAATCATAATTCTCAAAACACTTACCTTTAACTTGAAATTCTATCGTATAATTCACAGACGGTTGCTGATTGGCATTGACATGACACATGTATGAACCGCTATCCGATAATTGTACATTTCGAATTTCTAACTCCCAACAGTATGGTGTATTCATCTTTTCAAATTCCGTCATCTATAAAAATCGTGCAACTACCCTTGAATGTTGATGATCGATGACAATGACTGAATGATACTCTAACATATCTTCTTACATGATGAAAAGGGTGATTGGTGGGCTCACGTACAACTGTAGTATTCTGCACAAATAGCACCTAAAACTTGGGTAAATAAATGAAATCACAGCGACGACCTCGGAAAAACCTAGGCAAGAGCTTGGATTTCATAACATTCTACTTACCCCAGCTACATCAATCAGTCCCTGTGGATCCATATTCACACAGCAATACAGCGTTACGTCAGTGCCCTTGTACACTGCATCTGATGGGTAAGCTATACCAAGTACAGCCAATTCACCTATAATATGCAAAGTTACATAGACACTGCTGCATCCACTCTCTTCACTTTCCGAAGGCCGTCTTTCAGGTGACTATCATCAATGACCAATAAATTAATATTCTAATATCGTCGAGTCCGTGCTCTCTTCATGGATACACATAAGGATGGTAGTATGAAATTCGCTCAACAGCGGCAATGCCAAAGCGGTTACGCACTCACCAGAGCATAGAAAAGCATCCTGATATTTTGAAAACTGACTTTCTTTGAGTTTGGCATGATCAATAATGTTTACTTTTTGTGTTAACTGAGCCAAACGAAATTCGAGATCGGCTAACGTTTCGACGCTCTCGTCAACCTCTTAGTATTTGCTTAATCAACAGAGAGAAGATAAAAAGGCGTAAAGCCGAAAGTGAAAAAAGATCGCTTGCAGGAATTTCAAAATTAATGTTTCTCATTAGCTAATAGGGTGCTGATTACTGACAGTGTGTAGCTATTAAACGTTTGTTCCCAGTGATAAGATCTGCAACTTCTTCGTCCCCAAAACCGTTACTTTTTGTGGTTAAATGCCAGAATGTGAAGGTCGCATAGGCTCTCTACTTCTAGCCGCAAAATTCACAGAATTAAACATTATATAAAGACAACTTTCTCTCAGCTCGCCTACAACGATAGTCACACTTTTCGATGATATCACCATTTCCCTTCACGAGGTGAATCAAGTTTTTATTTGCATGTGCAAAATTCTTAAAGAGAATATTAGTTCGCCTAGTGTAACAACAGCACCAGTTTGATGGTGTATGTGACCAATGGTGAGACCCGTCCGAAGATTGGCTCGTACATAGATTTAATTCCACAAGTCAGTGGTTTCTCGTGCAAACCAGATCTATACAGTGTATCTCAATGGAATTCATCTATGAAAAAAGAACTTTACAGCTTATTCTTAATTAATCATTCGGTCCTATCACACACAACCTGAATCCTAGTACTCGCTTATACAAGAATTCAAAAACGAATAGCAAGGAGAAGTGCCTCGTGATCACGTGTAACCTAGGACCATACCTCAGCTTAATTCTTTGTGATCTGAGCCAGGTAGATTCCTACCTCATGTAAGGCTATGCGGCTAGTTTCTCAAGAATAATCGAAGACTTGAAAACACGTAAACGGTGCGTATCTTCAAAAAAGCTCTATGCCATGCGAATCATGAATACATTCACTACATTTCTCAGCCGACGTTATGAAAGTATTTGAGTAGATTGCGAGCCGGCTTGATCTTTCCAGGCTGTAAAGAAGGCGAAACCACCGCAATGTCAACCATTATTTTATTATTGTGTTGTATTTGATAAATTCTACTAATAACAACCTTGTATCTGCTTATCAGAAGAATCACTGAATTACTCTTTCTCTCTTCAACCCCTATATTATTCTAGGGCTCACTTTTAGCAGTTCATCTAATCAACCTTATAACTTGCATTATGAATTTCTTAAAGGTGTTAATTTGGTGTAAAAAGTAGGAGGATTCCTAAAACCTCACTTTATTTGATTACACAAACTGTTGCCTACGGTAAAAAGTGATACTAAAACCGCATATGAGATGTTTATTTAGCATTTAAAACCGGGCACATGTCTCATTTCAATACGCATAAACACTTTTCACTAATGGAAGGACATCATAGTCATTACATATACCTGCTCACCTAAATTATTTTGATATGCCACTATCATAGAGAATTCCTGAAGAGGACAAAACTTTATGAAATCATCGAACTGCATTGCTTAGGTATCTTACTGAGAATCACCTTTAAATCCAAATGTGCACCTATGAGAAACAAAGTTTTTTTGACAACTAAGGAAAGCTTATGCTTACGTCTATCACATTTCGTTGGCAGTAGATTCAACACCGGTGACTCGCTCGTTTTCCAGTTATCGAACATTGGAGGACATGAGCAACGACCCTGTAATATCATAGTTGTCAAGAATCTGAAATGTCTTCATGAATGACACAACATAGACTCTCTTGAAAATTATTTTTCTCCACGTTGTACAATATTGGTAATAGCGGTCAATGTTCAATACGAATGAGACTAAATACGGAGATATACTGAATTAATGTAGGGATTGAATAAATGATTATAACAATAAAAAAACATCTGAATAGCCGAATATTCAGATGCCCAAACGGATGAATAAATTCAAATCTGACTGATTATTTCACTTTAGTAAATTAACATTCCTCGGCTTTAGTTTCCAATTTTGAGAATTTTCGTTTCGACCTTTTCCATTAAGAAGACTACGTGAAGTAATATGAAATGAATTAGTCAGATTAATCGACAACAATTCGGTAATTTTCTTAACATTTTAAATCTTATCTAAAGCCCCGGATTTAATCTTTTTGGTACTGCCGTTGAGATTGCAGCGCCTGATGCGATTCGGGAAATAGAGTCCAATTGCCGTTACAAAATCAAGTTTTGAAATCTCCGAGTTTTGAAAACATTTTCACGTTCGTCTTTGATTATCTTATGCTCCATGTTCTCCTATACACTCCATCATCTTTTTGGTGCACGCAGAATGATTATTTGTGAAGAAAAAGGGCTCGTTCAAAATGCAATGATGCTGCTCTTGACATTCAAAGAATTTTAATTAAATGTTTTATAGATATGACAATACTAATCTCTTAGTTTTGATATCCTTCTATCACATATTATACCGATAATTATCAAAGTGATTAGAAGCTAGAACATATTAGAAAATTTGCCATAGTGATACTACACACAACATGCGATGCCAGTTCATCGATAACTTCCAGCAAGACCTCTTTATTTAATTGCTTGGTATGTTAGAAGAGTGATACTAAGACAAGAGCCCCGATAATGTGAAAGTTAATACGCACCCCCCATGAACGGGCGAGAAACGGGTTCAACTCCCGCCAGAGGTTCAAGTTTTTGTATATCACTCAACATTATTGAATATAAAGCCACGGTTCTCAACAATTCAACAGAGGGAGCGGGTAAAAAAGATGACAGTTGAAAGATGAGAAGATCTGTGATCATATGAAAGAATTACAAGTCCCACTCAAGAGTGAAGTATCCAACAGTGTTCATTGTATAGAGAAAATCAACTGTTGATCAGTGAAGATTATACAAGTTAATTGTTTTATAGTAAAACGTTTGCAACATTATTAAGAGTAAAATGTGAACCGGATATGAGGATTTTTCCCAAAATAGTACTCTACGCAATATAAAATAAGCTCCTGCGCTTACCCAGCTACATACCAAAAACACCTCCATATAAGGCTATTCTAAAAGTCATGCATTGTGGACTACGTATTTTCGAATTATACTCTCGCAATATAGGGGATAAAAATGTGCAATTAGAGTTGGAAATGTGTTGTTTTCCCATGAATGCAGTTGTTTATTGAAAAATGTAACTTATAGAGTTCCTTCTTATACAAACACCTTTATAAAACTCTCCTCGGTGATATACAGACTTTTCGTGACGAAAAAGTGGATGTAGCTTCTGAACATTAATACATAAGTATCGATAAATCAGCTCTGCAGTTGAAGCAATGGGCTATCCATCCAAACACGTAGTGTAATTTTCTCATCTTGTGCAGCGCACTGAGAAGGGTTTTCATGAACCGACCCAGTAATAAAATTTTAGCTCCTCAAGCTATCGAATGATCATAAAAGTCTTGTGAAAATGCTGTATCTGGCGAAAAGGGCGAAAAGGGCGAATAGAGCTGCAATACGCTTAAACTAATAAGAGTACATGTGGTTCCGAAAATGTTAATATAAAGGATAAGAAATAAAGCTGTTGGCGTTGATCAATCCCTGAGTAATGCGACATGTATGTGTCCTCATCTAGCATCGTTTGAGGTGATTGATGAGGATCTGACCTTGATGATGACTCGCGATGGCGTACCGATTTAGCAAGTCAGCGCCACTATCCTACCAGGACAGTCCATTAGCAGTCTGCCTATCCTGGAGAGATGCAAGGCTTCGTGAGTCATAAGCGCGGAATCAGACCAATACGCACTGACATCCAACGACTGCGCCACACGCGCTCGCATGAATGTGTAGGGGTGAGAACAGACGTCAACAGTGGAAATTGTATATTTTGTCTACCTCAACATTATGTTAAATTTTTAACAAGCTTTGAAGGAAAAGAAAAAGGGAAAGAGAGGGGAAAAAAGCTAAAAGAGAAAAGAAGGATGAGAGAGAAAGAAAAAGAGGGCGAGAGAAAACAGAAGAGGAAAATGCAAGAACAAGCAGAAAAAAAAGAAAGATTAGATAGAAAAGAGAGAGAGGTGGGTGAAAAGAGGGAGAAAGGTTAACTGTAGGTAACCAAAAACATCTCAGCCCCATATTCTAAATATTCCTGAAGATTTCAAGGTAAAACTTGTGTTCAACAATGAATAATGGAAAGTCTCGGAATTGAACTAGCGGATGGAGACCAAACACCAAAGTAGTAAAGAAATCCAACTGAGCACTGCAGTTTGAGTGTAGTGAAGATGATAAAGAGATTGCTGGGAGAGTCAAGTACTCAAAATTCCTTTTCCTCATTTTGAACCGTTAAAATAGTGAAAAAATTATTTTGTTAATAGCGCATTGATTTGAAACTAAAGCTATGATAAGAAAGTAATTTAAGATTGGAAAGAAAACTCCAGGAGAATGTGCAATACTTGTAATAGTTACGGTGACAATAACGTGAGCAATTTTTAAAAAGAAATTGAATCAGACAACCCGTCTTTTTGATCTGCTGTGCGAGTCTCAATTCTTATAATTAACGAATTTCTTCAAAATTCTGCTAGTGAAATTGGTTGCTGTTTCACGAATTTTCTTTAGTCATGAATGCTATTGAATACTGACCGGACCGACCATCCACGAAGCCCCAGGATATTCGAATCAGAGCGTTTCTACTTGGACTGCATGAATGAACTGATCCCAGACAGATTGATTACCAATTTCCCAACGCCGGATGAGAGGGTTTCTTAGCCCGAGGTGGGATCGAAGCAGTATCGAACTCATAATGACTGGCACTACTATCACTACGCAACCGAACATCTAATTTAAATAGCATGTTGTGTAGAGTACGGAGGATTGCGCAGCGGATGGTGCTGCACGCTATCAAGAAGCAAGGTCCACCCGCTTCTCCACACCTATCCTGGAAGTCCATATAGGAACGCTTCATCTCAGCTATCCCCAAGACGCTATGGGCAATCATTTTAACAAGCTTATACGGTGTTTATGAAGGAGACGGAATCCGCTAAAGTAAAAGCTGGAACTATGCTTGAAATGCTAGAAGACCAAATGCAAGGACCTGCACTATGTGATGACGAGGCGTATGTAAAGAAAAAATCTAACAATGAGGAACAGAGGATTCTCATTTCCTGAATTCAAGAAGAAAAAAAAACAGAAATAGTTCCTGTTAGTAATACTAAAAAACCCAAGAAAAGCAATAGACGCACGCACACAGTGACTAAATGAATGAGATCAACACTTCTAATAACTTTTGTTTTCAACAAGAGGAACGAAAAGCCTATGCCTAACGGCTGATAGCGTTAGCAGAAAAGCAGGTGCTGAACAAAACTTAACAAAGAAGCTGATAACGAAAACTCAAGATAGATGCGAACATGAAACGGTATCATAAAGATCCAGCTAAGAATGCTGATTGATAAGGGAAAATTCAACCATAAGAGGGGGTTGAGCCCACGCTTCACCCCTACGGAGGGCGAAACACGAGTTCGACTCTCAACTGGGGTCGATTTTTTGCTCATCAATCAATATTCTTAAATGAATTTTGAAAATAACATAGCACCGCTAAGCGGTGAAATAAAGAATTTATGTAGAAGTGTCTTTCCGCCATAAAAGAAAAGGCTATTGACTATTTCGAAACTTACTTTGACTGTCCTACTGCAGCATGCCAATTTGTTATACAATAGATAAACCTTCTTTACCTCACAGAAATCACGATAAATAGCGAGAATATCTGGTGAAGTCAGTTAATGAATGAAAGTGGTTGAAACCTGATGACACTGTGGACTGGGTAGTTGGTATTTTCGTGCATAACTTGCATCCATAACTCCACATGGTAGCTCATTCCGATACCTGTGTCGATAGCGGTAATACGACGACGTACCCTGTTTCGTGCAATCCATTGGAATGTCTAAAGAAAAAAGAATTCAGAAGAAACTTAAGCATAAACGGAAACTATACTAAATCAATCGTTTTCATACATGGTGGACAACTTCTTGGACATAAACACCTCCCATATCCATCGGAATCTTTACGACATAATCCATTGTGAACGCAGTCATAATTAGATTCACATCGTGGAACACCTGGAATTAATAGACCGGAACTGTTTTTAATCAGTTTAGCGAACTGCTCTTGAGAAAATGCGCCATTTTGGGAATGTAGAGGCTGTGAGAATGAGTCATTCAGTAATTTCTAAAGGTGAAAGCGATCGTATTTGACTAATACACACCCGATTTAGAACCGGAAAATAGCTAAATACCGTTATAACAGGAAATCATGAGACGCTTGCAGTAATAACTACCCGTCTACAATCTCAATGAAATGCTTCTGAACAAACATGCGTGATAGAATGTCGTTCTCTTTCTATTATCACTATTCTAGTCTACTAATCCCTCTCTAATATGGCATGCCACACAACAAATAGATATCAAGTCGACCAAACTTTCCAACGATATTCGGGTACTTTAACCCTTTGCGGATGGAAGTTAATAATTGTTGCAAGACTTGCGCGATTTGCGCTATTTCATTGGGATTTTTGGTTTGAAAAAAACACTCGGTCTCTTGTTGGACTCATAACTTTCACTAAACTTGAGTATGAAACGTAAACTTCTTTCCGCCACTAGATCGCACTACGAAGACCTTCTTGAGAACCACATTTAGCTTCGAAATCGCCCAGCCTCATGCTATCGAAAGGGTATTAGCATTGTTTCATGAAAAACCATCCAGACCCTGCAGTGTGAAATATAATCTTATTTTCCTTGCTACAGCGTACTCAGAAGGCCTTTTCAGAGACAAAGCTCAGCGTTGAAATTGTCGAGTCTTCAGCCTTCAAATATCTTTTAAAACTCTGCTAGAACAGCTCTGTCCAGCGAAAAAATCCTCTGAAAAGCTGATGGTCAAAAATGGTCCTCACTGTCCACAAAGGGTTAATCGTGAGATCCACAGATCATCATTTAAAAATAGTAATAATGGCAAATTAAGAGTTCCAGATACACATGGTTCCTACCTTAACCACCTTTTATATGAGTGAATCAAGTGCACTACTAGCACTGCTGTCAAATTTCAGATCAGATAAACACCCTCAAGAGGCAGAATGAAGACTACAAGAGAATTTGTGTTTTTCTTGAAACGTAGAATGTGCTGACACTTTCTCGACTAGATGAACTGCTTGAGCTTTGAATCCTTTCGAATTGAAGTCAAGCGGATGAAGAGAAGTGGGAATAACTTAAAGCTTTCTTGAGGAGAAGGAGCGCATTTGCATTAGTAGGAATTAAGAATTCTTCTACTTAGGTTACGAAATTGTTCGACTGAGTAGAGTGCGAGTTAATCTGACTCTTCCAGGCTCTGAAGAAGGCAATACCTCACAGCAGGTCATCATTTGTTGTGCCGATTTGTAGTCAATAATTCTACTCAACTGTACTCAGTAAAATGATACATTTCCCTCCTCCTCATCAAGAAAAGCACTAAATTATTTCTACTTCTCTTCATCCTCTTGACTTAGTTCAGAGGGACTCAGAGCTGAAACAGTTTAGTCGACAAAAGCTCAGTGCATCCTATATTACAAGAAATACACAAAATCTCCTCCTAGTCTGCATTTCCATTTCTCAGGGAGTATATTTGGCTCAAAAAAGTAGCAGAAACGCTAGTTGTTCACCTCAATCACTCACACAAAAAGTGAATACGCACGTCATAAAGCACTTTCTATTCACCTCAGCATAGTACACTCCTTCTAAACTGAGGCTAAGCTATTGTCGGTCCTAAAGATTGCCCACTCCGTTTGTGGTCAATGAGGGAGAAAAGGAAAACGAAAAAGTATAGAACAGACAAATAGAGTAAAATAATGATTACAAAATGAGGAGTTTTGAGCTCACCGAGTTTGTCGGCCGATGCTGGTCCGGTTGATGTTGTTGCGATCGATGTTACAGTTGTATTATTTAATGAATAGATGTCACCGCCATCATCGTCATCGCCGTATGTAAACCGCAACAACAGCAGAATTAGCGTCGACCACCACGTCCAAACGCCATATATTAAGGTCATCTTTCGTCTCTTTTAGGTAGAAATAGTCATAATGATGATGATGCTGATGATGTTGATGATGAAACGGGGTTAGTAGCGATCGAATTGTACAGGAAAAAAAGGCCTGAAATCGTCAATAGTTATTGTTATCGGGTCGTTCCGTAAGTTTTGGCACTAGATCAATAGACACCAAATTTATCCACCGGAAATAATCGAAACTGCATGATTTTGGTATCGTTCCATTGCGCGTTTTCTCGCGAACATTTGGTACACAGCTTGCCCATACTTGCTTTGAAATGCGGCTGTCTTGGGAACAAATTCGCCTGCTTCTCATGCACAAATGGTACGTAAAGAAAACTGCTCATCAAGCGACGCGCAAGATTAATGGAGCTTCCGTGGACGACCTAAGCGCGACTGATCCTCCAGACTAAATTCTTTCTATTTTGACTGCCACTTGCAGTGGTATGATGTTATAGTATACCCAATATGTGGAGTGCTGTGCAAAAACGTTTGCGTCAGCCGGGATTCGAACCCAGATCTCACTCTTTCCGGGAACGTATGCTAACCGTTGCACTACCGACGCTCGTTTTGCACAGCACTCTTATTTACGCTATAACGCGTTGTCTGCCAACAGCCAACCGTCGACGGTCTGGCGAAAGAGTGCGATCTGAGTTCGAATCCCGACTGACGCAAATGCTTTTGCACAGTACTCCACATATTGGATCCTCCAGACTGTCGTCCAGCTGTGACTTCGCGAACCACCTCCTAGCCCTCCTTTCTAAATGCAGCCGTATCATCGCCCCAAGCTCCATTAACCTTGCGCGCCGCTTCACGAGCATTTTCGTCTACGTGTCATTCGTGCATGAGTCGCAAGCGAATTTGCTCTCAAGGCAGCTCCATCTCAAAACAAGTATAGGCATGTTGTATACTAAAATGTTCGCAAGAAAATGCGCAATCGATCTATATCAAAATCATGTAATTTTGATTACTTCTGATTGATAAATTTGGCGTTTATTGCTGTGGTGCCAAAACTTATGGAACGGCCTAATAAATTACGGAGAAGAACTCTACAACAACAACAATGACCGTAAGAATCAATGTAAAATACCAAAGGCATATATAGGCGTTCAACAATGGCATGATTGTTCTCTTAGTATTTGGAAAACCTAGTTCAACAACCGTAATGTTGAGTGAAGAGGAAAACACTGAAACCTCAGGTGGGAATCGAACGCGCATCTCACTGCTAAGGGTGAGAGGCGAGTTCGATTCCCGCCCGATGTTCGGCGTTCTGCACATCATTAAAAAATTATCGGATACAGATTTGTAACATCGTAACAATTCTAACGGGGCTGAAAGCGGTTAACCCTCTAAGGACCATGACGACGTCGCGTCTCGTGGGAAGGCATGCAGGCAGACAGCCAGAAATGCGCTTACGGACACGTAGATGCTGCGTGTTTGCGATAGCCGCGGAGGCGACGGCGCGACGCCGCCTGCCTATGAACGATGGCCCTCAAAGGGTTAAAAAAATAAGATAGAGACAACTTTTGAATCCGTTATCCACTACACTCCTATTGAGAAATTCAGAACTTTTTAAGTCCTGAAATCTCAGCTTCAATCTCACAGAACCTGCGACTAACAGCAGAAACAACATTCAAAACTTTAAAAAAATATTCTTCACTGTTTTCCAGTAAAATTTAGTGGATTAAGAACAGGTCAAAGAGTAGGCGAAAGCGCCGCTAATGGAGAAGTTGCGATCCCACTGATATTCAAAGCCTTAGGCTAAGCCTCACAAGCTCTCGTGATTTTTATTCAAAGGAATGAGTGGTCGGGCAAATGTGCCTCTGTGGTTTAGCGGTAGAGTACGCGTCCCGGATAGGATGAAACGCGGGTTCGATTCCCGTCTGAGGCCGTGTTTTTGCTCACCACTCAATTCTCTTAGTTATCGAAGGAATCAATTTGAAAAAGGACTTTGAAAAGCAATGGGACCAGAGCTCTCCACAAGAGCCGCGAATACAAATCAGTGTATCGTCCGGCGTTGCTTTATCAGTTTACCCCTCCATCAGGCGCTTCTGGAGACGCTGCAATTTCATTTTGAAGATCTTGACGGCTTTGTAGAGAAACGAACCACCAAAAGCATCCAGGAAATTTCAGGAATAGCAGGGAAATCCGATCGATGGAGACCGGATATGGGGGTGGGACGGACGAGACGAGAAAGAAAACGGGACGACAACCACCACCCACCACCAACCCCCCCATCGAATCGATCAAACGCAATTAAACGCAACAGACACCGAGATATATCGGCGGACATCTTTGTCTCCTCCGACAAGCCCAAACATTGTAAACCCGAAAGGCTCGAGTAGGTTTCGATCTATCACACGGCCAGTAGTGAAAAGCCGTAAGAAACTGGTAAGGTCAAAGTTTCATTTCTGGGAAAAAAAACTCAAGCCACGCGGCTTTTTTCGGCGCGGTTACCTAGCCACCTAACCATACGAATAGTATATGACTCATAAGGATAAAGGATAAAGGATAAAGGTCTCGGCGTTGATCAATCGCGGAGGGATGCGCCATGCATTCGTCTTCAATTTTTAACTTCGTCTGAGGTGATTGAATGCATATCCGGTCCTTACAATGACTCGCGTGGCCTCCCTCTGAACCGAGTCAGTGCTGCTTATCCTCCCAGACAAGTCTGAGACCAGTCTGGTACCAATTTACCGACCCCGGAGGGATGGACGGCTTGGTGAGCCATGAGCGCGAAATCGAACCAGTGACCTCGTGTGCAACGCAGGACACCTCTAACCACTGCACCACATGCGCTCATCACATAACCATACGAGTAGTATACGACTCATATGATTAGTCTCTGGAAAATAACGACCAAAAGAGGGATGATCCCCATGGCCAAAGACTTCTCTATACCCGCGACACAAATCGTCTCAAAGAACGAGTACAATCTGTATCAATCAGGTCAACGCAGCATCATCACGAGCTAGCCTAGCCCCATGACCCTAGCGGACCCTCAGATATTCTCTGCCGAAAAGATCCCGACGGCTAACTAAAAGCCTCAGGAATAATTTCCAATGATGGGGGGCGAATTTCAGCGGGAAAAAATTTTTCAAAAATCTTCCGAAATAAAACGCCTTCACAAGCCACCACTAATAAAGTAGTGATTATCAAAGACAGATTTGTAGGAAAACCAAAGGTGTAGAACAGTCTAATTAATCCCCTCCCTCCCAACTAAGGATTCCCTTTCTCCCTTATACGAGCAAACAACTAAGGAACTGAGGTAACCCTTTGCGGACAATGAGGGTCATTCTAACCCTCAAATTTCCAGAGGTCTTTTTTCGCCGGATGAAGCTTTTCATCTGGAATTTGAGCGATCGTTCAAAAGCTTAAATCTCGGAGACTCCGAGATTTTGTTTGATTCTTAAGAAACCCCATTATACTATGCCGTAGCAGCTGAAATAAAATTCTGTTTCACACCCGGGGTTTGCCTTAGTTGCTCAGCTAAACTCTGTCGGATCGCTTTCTATCGGACCACACTAGGCTCATTCGATAGCCAAAATCTCGGCCAATTCGAGGCTCAAACTGGCCCTCGAAAAAGTTTACAAAGAGCACTGCGAGAGCGAGAATAGAATGACCTTTCACATTCGGGGTTTTCTTTGCCCACAAGAGTTATATATGCACAAAAGTATATGAAATCGAAGAGAAAATCATGTTCTATTAGAGTGGCAAAAAAGGAGAGTACTTCCTGAAATAGAGAAAAAAATCCTTATTTAAGAACCAAAATCGTGCGCTACTAGTAAAAACCGATTAAGCTGCCGTCTGAAGAGGATTGACAGGCCGACAAACAAAAAAGTAAACAACAACAAATAGGTAAACAAATGATAAACACGACCAAACAACCAGAGAAAGAGACGAATAAGAAGCAGACTACAGGGAAAGCGCGATGACGTCACAATATTTAGATGGGACGGAATAGGACTATGTAATAGAATATTCTGAATAATAAATGGCCGATGTCCGAAAGGAAGTGGTGCGGTCCGGATGGTATGCGGTCCATGACGACATTGTCGGATCGGTCGCGGACGGATGAATGGACGCGAAGCTCGCCGCCCGCGACGAGCCACGGTGGCCGCTAATCCAATAATACGCAGTTGCGGTGGAAACGCGCACGCGACGACGCGCAACATCGCACGCGATTGCGTGGTGGACGGGAGGCTGGGAGATCGTCCGTGTGGGAGGCAGTGGACGAGGGGGATCGCCCAGTTCGGCTATTAATCATCTCATGCGTCAGGACGAATGCCGAGGGAAGGACGACCGACGAGGGCCGGGCCGTATGTAGTCATGCAAATCAGAATATACGAGGAGCAGCTCACTATATATCCGAGCAGTGGCTAGACAAAAGCTCTTGGACCCAGCTGGGAGTTAAACCCTCGTCAGACCCGTACCGGGGCGCCACGCTACCACTACACCACCGAGGCGCGATATGAGAGATTGCAACTGCCAACAACTAGCCGTTCAGGGGTTTGGTCTGGTGAAACGATCAAGGATAAAGCTCTCGATGTTGAACAATCTCCAAGGGATGCATCATGCATTCAATTCCATCCGTAGCATCGTTTGAGCCGATTCCAATGGAGACCGTTCTTTATAATAACTCACGGTGGGCTATCGATGTATCAAGTCACTACTGCTACCCTCCCAGGAAAGTCTGACACCAATCCCTCGACCTCGGAGGAATGGAAGGTTGGTGGGCCTTTTTCGATGCATGACATCGAACCACCGACCACTTAGGTATCGCAGGACATCTCTAACCACTCCGCCATATGCTCCCGTGATCTGGTGTTAGTACACAGTTATAAAACGGATTCCTTTATGTATCAATTATTTAATTAATTATTTACATCATAGCGTCGTCTGGTGACCCGATCTAAGACGATTGTGAACAAAAAACTCCTCTCGAATAGGAAAGCGGGGGAGTTGCACTTAAGCAAACAGTGAAATCAGAAGCGATTACGCTATCGAATGATTACTAATACTTCAAAGAAAGAGCTCTGTCCTACAAAAAATATGCATGTCTGCAACACAAGAAATCTCCTCCTCTAGTAAGGTCAAAAAAGCTTTTTTCGAAAATCGGCGACGAGGGATTGTAGCCTGGAGTCTCAGCTTTCGAGTGGTTACTAACATTCCTACAGAAAGTTCCTCTCCAGCGAATGAGGTCGGTTTTTCACTTGCCCTTCATAATAAGAAAGAACCCACTGATACTGAGGGAAATGAGTATCGACAAGTTTTTTCTTCCTTAACACTGAAAAAGTAGTTGGTTTTGCCACATAACTGCCTGTAACTCATCCAAGCGACATGTAAATTGCAACTGTTACAGATTTACACACTCCTAATAAGATCAGAGCGGTATTTCAATTGACACTAGTAACCCTATTCGTTACCCGATCGGGCCACACCCAATTATAAAACTGGTGCTGAGCGGTTTTTTTTTCTCTCTGTAGTGCCGATGCGGCCGGTGCCAGGACGTTCCATGATGCTCCTAAACAACGAGCAATCGACAGCTCTTCCTGGAAGGATGAAGGGAGTTTGACTGCCTTTGCCAGATAGTTTTTTCTTCCACGATGGGTTCTCCCACATACTGCTTCATGTAGGAGTAACAAGTTCCCGGATAGTAAAGATGAAGTGTTCTTCCTTATAGTTTAGAGGAGACACTTTTTTCCGAATGCTGATTTCTTGTTTAACCCTGAAGTTTGCCATGCAGTCAAAATTGTTACCTACTATTTAAACGAAAATATTGTACATTACCTGAAACACTACTTACTGAAGATCTAGTAGTCACGGAATAGTGTTCGGTCTGATGAATTCGATTCCTTAGAGTGAGTGGAGGTTTTAGAAGAGAAATCAGTTCAAGACCAAAATTTTCTGACAGGGAAACAAAACCGAAAATACTAGATGTTATGCGTTTAGTTATTCCTTTCTATTTTGAAGGATTACTGAAATGTCCTGAAATTCTTCAAAATCACAAAAAAATCTCACTCGAACACATTACTACTCCGAAATTACAGTTGCTTATTCTCAATCAACAACTGTTGAGGGTATACTTTCTGAGTTTGCAAGGCAAAACTAAAATTTCCACAAGAATTGCTTGAGTTCAATCGGGAATGCGGACAAGAACTAGGGCAATTTGCAATCACTTCCAATCGACAAGCTTAACGTCTGTTCAGAGAAAATACGGAAAGTCACCTGTACTCGACTTATCCCTAGAATAAACTGAAGCAAAAGCCCCTATACGAAATACTTTACTTGTTGCCAAAAATCATGACTCATTCAAAAAAAATAGACGAGTTATCGTTCAAAACAATCGTAATTTCGTTGTTGAGTAATTCTTGTCTCCTGGAGTCCTATAACTTCTGAATCGTCTTTCGATGAAAGACTTCGACTCCTAGTATGAAGTACCGTTATGATAGCAGGTATTCCTGAAGGTTCACCTTGAGCTGAACTCTTTGGAATGAGATCCTGATTTTCTGAGTGCGATTCAGCCAGATGAACACTATTAGACACTCAAGAATACTCTCAGAAGTCAATGGTGTAAAAAAAATACCATAGCTTAGAATGTACACAAAACATGGGTAATGAATGGTTGCACCTAACATAATTTCGACGACGTCTAACTTTGGAAGCATGGAGCTTGGGACAAAGCCCGATGTGCGCTGAAAATAGACGTAGGGAATAGGTTTTCATGGTGTACGTCTAGTCCAAACTCTGTGTAGATAAGCTACCAATTCTGTACAAAATGTATGGGAAATAAAGTAACGAAAATGACAATACGGAACAGATATGCACTGAGCTCAGAGCACACAGTGAATTTTGCCCAATCCCCACATATATCAACGCTTATGTCAACTCAGACACGAAAAAATGATAATGCTACATTAATGTTAATGCATGATTTTTTACTAGAGTAATTACGATAACAAAGTAGTACCCTGGCAAGAAAACAGCAACAGTCAACGTGAAACAATGATAAAATATCTATTAGTACATATTACTGAATCATGTTTTCGCAAACTAAGAGGAAGAAGAAAACCGACAGGATATGGCAATACTGTAGGAGACGGTGAAAGTCGGTGGGATATGGTAAAGGATACGGTACTAGTGGGATAGGAGAACTTGAATCTGGCAAGCAGAGACTCATGAGTTCTAACAGCTTTCGCTTTTTTTTTTGTTAAAATTGACAAGTTTTATTACATGCTGAGATAAGATTCAAAATCGGCTAAGGTCACCATCATCACATCGGGTGCATTAAAGTCAATTCGTGCGTTTGCAAACTAAGTAACGTAAGATCAAAAATGCTGATAGGTGGTCGATTTATTGAAAATTCCCGATGGAAAGCATGCCCTGATTTGAAGGCAGTTGATCGGATTGTATAAAATTGAGGAAAATCATGTCGGGAAAACATTTTGTATGCTTTGGGTCTACAAAAAACAGTAAAAAGTCGCCGAAAACGTATTCAGCCGGTCCATGAATCATCTTCGTTTACTCAGTGATGGAATAGGCTTACGTTTTCTCCCTTTTTTCTATGGATAAGGATCAACAACTGTGAATAAAGCCAAACACTCCCGCGAACGTTCGCACAGTCCGATAGCTCAGTACAATCAGAACTCTCTTAGAGGCAAAGCAAGGAAGCATGTGATGACTACATGATACTGACCACGACGAATATACGTCGGAAAAAAGGTAATATTTACATTGAAACTATTTCAAAGAAGTAATATAGCGCCAAGTGGAGTCATCATTTGTACCGTAGCTTTGTTGGCTTGACCATTAGACCATTAACCCATACGTATCAAACTCTCCATCATTTTACGATGTGTCGACTGATAAGAGAACCAAAGCTGAAGCATAAAATCATGATACATTTTATGGGAAATACTTCCAAGTCATGAGAAAACGACACATCCACATTTGAAGATTGGCTGCCTTTGCGACTCGTGAGACGACAGACCAATCATGGCTCTGTTGACGAGCGTCAGTGATTATGATTAATCTCTATGGTGACAGTTCAACATTTTCCCAAGCCAGTTAGTCAGTAATTAAGAGTAATATTTATGTTAACTTCTAAACAAAACGACGAACTCCTGACTGAAGCCTGTTGATTGAGGAAGGATACTCAGTTTTCTTGCCTAATGTGATACACAGCGTCAGCAAAGGACAGTGTGATCCGAGTTAACCAGATTGACTGTATGTTCGACGATTATCCATAGAATATCGTCTACTGTGAGGTCAACGACGTATCATTACCGCCATCACATTATTTAGTGTGTGTGTATGTATGTGCGTGTAGGTGTGTGTATGCGTGTCTATGTTCGTGTGTGTCTGTGTGTGCGTGTGTGTCTGTGTGCGTATGTGTGTTTGTGTGTATGTGTGTAGTCTGTGTGTATGTGCGTGTGTGTATGTTTCTGTGTGTCTGTGTGTGCGTATGTGTGTGTATGTGCGTGTGTGTGTGCGTATGTGTGTGTATTGTGTCTTTGTCTGACCAACGCCAGCCTCGTCATCGCCACCTCCACGTCTACCTCCATCCTTACCGCCTCTACCGTCTCCGTCGTCACAATCGCCTGAAATTTCCGGCTCATAAGCACACTATGCAAATGAGGCGAAATATCCTAGCCATCGGAAATAAGTGTTTATATTAGGCTTATATGGGAGGAGGGCAGCTGGCCAGCTGAACGACACATCGGATGACCAAAGTTAATTCCACAATATCAGCTAATAAACCACATAAACACGAGCATAGTCTTTGCGATTCATTTTCTCAATCTCGGCTGGTGAATCGATTCATCGATCTGCTAGGAATCTATAAATAAAAACTATGGATGACCTGAAAGACAGACCTTGAATGGTGAGACGAAAAGACAATTTCGGGTACGTTCACGACTAAGAAAGAATTGCTCTTGAAAATATCTGGACATTCATCAATTGCTCTTGTTCTGAGAACCGCCGACTTTTTGTTGACCTCTATGTTGATCGTTCATTTTTTCTGATGAGCAGACACAAGGTTGTTAACAAGATTTATTTAGCAGAACACTGGCTGCCGTTTCGTTTATCTTCTCTGCAGCCCGAAAGGGTCAAATGGACACGCAATCTGCCTAGTCAAATATTTTCCTAATCTCAGCAAAAAGAACGGGAACGTGAGTTGGTGTTCTACTGAATAAGTCTTGTTAACAACCACGTGTCTGCTCATCAAAAAAAAAGCTTTAATTGAATTCCAAATCATGTGGTGTACTATCATGCCGACGTTACAACGCGTTTCTTACATGACGATAAATCGATGGCTGTTTGCAAGGAATTCCTTCTTTGCAACATCCGCAAATCATCATGATTCTTAGGCAAAAAGCGAGAGGAAAAAAACAAGTGGAAAAGTCTTGAGAGAACTACGCAATATCTTAACAAAAATCTGGCACAAAACAATAAAAGGAGAGTTTATGATGGAGCACGAGGCGTTAGAATTTCATGGCACGTCTTTATCTGCTGTACAACCCATATGGTGCTCAGCACAACGTAGCCAATTTATTCGCTAGGTCATCGTTGAAAAAGTTCCTTAAGTTTTTGTTGAAGTAGTCATACTAACTATTCTCATCACTTATACACAATTTCTCTTTACCTAATAAAATTCATCGACACTGATTTTCAACGAGTCTTGGCTCACGCCACAGACGTCTACCTCTTTCCATCAAAAAAGAATAAATTGTCGTTCTCTATCGTAACGAAGAGAAAGAATTATATTGTTGATTAGAAGATATTGTACTGCTGTATTAGGTTATCAGAACGAGAAAGATATAATGTACTGCTGTTCACCTACAATCGTACGGAAAAACATACCTTTCAATTGATTATTTTGAGACCCCGTTCAAGATTAAAATAAAATTAATTTAAGGCGAGGACTTAAAACAGTCTGATGAAAAGTATTGTTACAAATGATCGACAATCAATCACTCTAAAGGAACGCCACAGGGATTCCTTTACCGTACGTTGAGTGTAAACAGTTTGGCATTGATTCCTCTATATCTGAAAAGCCGAAGCACGTGTCTAGCATTTTGTAAGTGTCATAACAGATTTCATTAAAGGTTAAAAACATTCTGCCAGTATATAATAGTACGGTCTAATTCGCAATTTACATTTTTTATGAAACCACTGAAATAGAGATCATAACAAGACAAATGACAGCATTAGGAGCTGACCAACGCCTTAGGCATGTGCCATGCCCACTCGTAGTACTCAAGAGGTGACTGAACGCATATCTGGCCCATACAATGACTTTCGGTGACCCAACTATGAAACAGTTCAGTGCTACTTGCGCCCCAAACAAGTCTGGTATCGAAGTGCCGACGCTGGAGGGACAGAAGGTTTTTGAGTTCGGGAAGAGGATTGAACCGATGAGAACGTGTGTGTTGCAGCCTACCAATAAGCATTGCACTTCACGCGTTCATACAAAATCAGATATAACAAACTACACGACTTTTAAGAAAAACGACAAAAAATAGAAATGTGGTCCAGAAATGTACTGTTCATCACTATCGGTATAAGTAAGCCATAGTTACGCAGTTACTACCTTTCACACGCGTTCTTCTGGATGTAAGATGTAAGACTTCAGATGAGTAAGAATAATCCTGATGAAATAGCATTTGATACCCAGAATGTTAAAGAGGAAAAAACAAGTTCTACACTAGAGCTTCAGCAAGCTGATAATAACTAACAACGTAAACCATACGGTAATTTCGATAGAACTACACGGTAATGGGGGGAGGGGGGTGAGGTAGCGCAGTGCTGAGTGAAGTGTATCAAATAGCGAGTTGATAAGAGATGTGGTGGTTCGATCTCCTCCTTCAACACTGTCTTTTAATCAATCAGCGTAGTCCCGGCTCGGCTATCTCCAAAATTGCAAGGTGAACCGTCTCGACAAATCTTTTACGATATTCATAAAGAAGACGAAATCTTCAAGCAGTATGCCTGATGATTATTTTTTGAGCCATGCATGTGGTCTGTTATAGGACAACTTATAGAGCTAGATAGACGTATTTCGGCCTTGACAGCCTCGTTAGTCGGCAGTACCCTTCGTCTTTAGCCATTTCTCTCGGGGAGCGCAACCTAACCCATATTAGAGTGTTGGCGACAACGAACATTTTACACCTGCCATCAAGTGAAAAGAGGCACCTCCACTCCAAGCAGCAGTCGAAACAGCACTTGGAACATCTCGAACACCTTTGTGAAGAGGTCGAATGCGAGCGAGGAAATGAATCGAATGCAAGAAGTGCTAGGATCCAAAAAATAGATGATGATTACGGATCGTGTAGAAAAAATAGAAATACACGATAATATTCGTGTGTAACTGGACAGTCTCGGGCCAGAACGTCCACAGCAGTGGATCGATATGCTAATTGCGTAGTGACCAGTGAGTGGGGGAGGGAGTCCGACGAGTCGCCTGTTCCAGCTGTCCCATTGCTCCGTACGGACCGCCACCGATCGACCTCGGACACTAGCTCGGCTCGGCTCGGCTCCGCTTTAGTGATGAGCTCGTACCCTTTGCTCACTAGCTTCATTTATGGGCTTTTTCTGCCACATACACACTCTACGCTGATCTAATGAGCTTGCCGTTAGTGATCGTTCGAAGACAAAAAGGAAGAAAAAACAACTCTCAAGTCTCTCAAACTCTCCTGGTAGACGTCTTTTTTTTCCTTTACGGGAAAAAAGCACTGAGATTTTGATGGGCGCGGCAGTGGGCGTAGTCGGACGCCGAAATGCGCAAGGTGGATAACTGCAACCTGCTGCCAATAATCAATACGTACACTTTGCATGACTGCATTTTTTTCTTCTCTTAAGGATTTTAATACGTTAATGGTCCATGGTAGATCAACGATAAGGACATCAATTGTCCATTTGATCAGTGAATTATTGATATTATCTGAGATTACAAAAAATGTATGAAAAGAAGCCGTCTATAAGTGTGATTTTCACCTATACTTTACGTCTGATTCAATTTGTTTAAGTAACTTGATAGACATGAAACAAGTAGATCAATGAAATAATCAGCAAATGTCTCAATGACAGCTTCTGGTGAATCATTTTTCTCGAAAAAAAATTTTTTTTTTACAACTGCTTTCGACTTAGCTGTAGTTTGTGCTTAAACTCGAAAAAGCAGGAAAAAAAAGATTGGGCTTTGCATAAATCGAAAGAGAATCCAGTCCATGGAGAACCAACATTGCTTGGTGAACAAATCGGAATGGGTGGTGTCAACGATGCCAAAATGGAGTCAAACCGATGAAGAAAGAAAGGTGGAACTCTTCTAGAGATTTATGGATGTGAAAGAGCAAAAAAATCGACTTGATTTTAAAAAATCTACTATCTGATAACAATTTTATTGGGTTGTAACGAGACCACCAAAAACGAACATTCGATTGATTTGTTAATGTTCAGTGAATATGGAATATGTGAAGAATAAAGAAAGAGCTGTTCCATTGACAACGGAAGAGTTTCAAAAAAAAAAAAAGGCGGAGATGAATTTTGAAAGCCAAAAATCAGACATCAGAAAACATTATATTATCAAAATTTGCTAGTTGAACGATGACAAAATACTTTCTGTGGCGAACAAATGATTGGAATGGTACTTTTTTCCCATTGTTTCTAGTTGAAAACAACAGAAATGAGTCTAAAATTCATTTCAATTTGGCTCCTGTAGATGAAAGACTCAGGATCATGTGACTTAGCTAAAGAAGTGGAGATTTAAAAGCGATTGGCTGGTCCCGTGATGTCTCATATTTTCTCAATGAGGAAACAATCTTCTGAGTTTATAAAATCAGACCCTAAACTGATTGGTATCGATATCATGCAAACAATTTCTGTAATGCCTGAAGGGGTACAGGTTTTTAGATGCGTGTTTCACCAATATGTTCCAATCTTTGAAAGTTTTTCTTTTATTTCAGTAACGAAAAAAGTGGAAGAAACATGAATCAGAACCGTGAAAACGCGGCTAAATGGCAATGGTTTATGCGATCACCCTCTACTGTGTCAGATTCAATCAATCGTTCTGGAAATCCAGCACATCGACATGGATTATGGTGACGGATAAGCGAAAGAGAAAAGCATCTAAAGTGACGACTTTCACTGGAATGGTAGAGAAGAGGAGCAACCCGAAAAAAAAAGAAGAAAATGACGGAACTGTTACACACTTCGTGCCAACAATAGTGCAGCAGCTCATCTATACAACTAATAGGTTTATACGCTAAATCATTTGAAAGTTCACTTTGCTTTGAAAAGCTTTGGATCAAGCGATACACAATGCAAAATACTATTCGAAATTTTTTGGGGTGAGCGCTACAATTGCCTGCATACGCCGATTGATTTTAGGACGAATAGTTCCACATTTCATCATACCAGATTCGTGACTTTTTTCATCAGACCTCTATATTTCTCTAGGGCTAGTTTGAATCTATTCGATGGAAAATTGTATTCAGAATCCAATTTCGACGACCGCCTTCCACAGATGTAATGAACGGGTTCTTTTAATGAATTGGAATATCAAATCCCCGACGACGTGGTTGATATTCACATACAAAGTAGAATACATATTTGTACTATTTCATATCTAGAACTTTTTATCTTTCTTGTAATTTTTGGATAGTAATCTATTCAATATGCCTGATAATCATTATTTGAGCCACGCATGTCAGTGGTCTGTCAATGAGGGCTGACTTATAGAGCCCGATACACGTGTTTCGGTCTTGCGATCTCGTCAGTCGGGCAGTTGCCCTTTCTCGTCTTTTGCTAATCTCTGTGGGTGCTTCAGTCCCCACAATAAGATTAGCGACTACGTACGTTTTACACTCTATGTCCAGTGAAGAACTCACCAAACACAGAGTGGGCCCTCATTGACAGACCACTGACATGCGTGGCTCAAATAATGATTATCAGGCATATTGAAATTTGAGCTGTGGTCTTAAGAAACACACTCGAAATGAAATCTATTCAATATAATGTTATACCACGCTTACGAAGAGAAATTTGAGATTCATTGTCAATAATCTGAAAAAACGAGATGATCACAACTACTGTTAGAGAGTAGGGTATGAACAGTTCCAATATCTGTTGCGAAGAGGGCGGTATAGTACAGTGGCTAGGGATGCATTATATAATGAAACAAGGCGCTGGTTTAATCTCCCCCAATAACACTCCCTTGTCATCAGTCAACGAATGCTTTAGTTCGGCTACCATCAAGATTACATTGAGAATCGCCTCGACCAGCATTCTGCGACATTCATGAAGAACGAAATCCTAAAGTAGTAGACGAAACAAAATGCGAGATGTTTCAAAAAATGTTGAGCACAACGAGAGTAAATGAATCAAATGTACGAAGTTCTCGAATTAGTACAGAAACTGTAATGACAGGGTCGTGCTTAATAAATAAATAAGTATGTTGCAAAACCGACTCTTAAGAGCTGACAACTCCATGGTTGAACGAATAAACGGACTTTCTTCATCACATTTAAAATTTGTAAATGTTTTATAAACATTCCGAGGAAAAATATAAGGAAGGACATAATGCTGAAAAAAAGTGTGGGAGAGGCAGAAGCTTCCATCAAAACATGAAGACCAGAAAAATCAGTTTATCTTAACGAAACTTTGTGTTCGATACGAGTTGAGTTCAATTCATGGCGGACGCAAACGTCGGTGCGAATGTTCCAAAAAGTACTAAGAGGGAAAAATTAGGAAACGACCACTGAGATACCCTTCTCCACGACTTATTTTTTTTATCAGAAAAACATCAAACCTAGTGGAAAACTCCTTCATCTAAGGAAATCTAGTCGAATGTTTTCTCAAAATGGAAGGAAATGGGAATCAATATTAATAATTGAGTGAATGTGGGACATTCTTACAAAGAGATAAAGGGAAGCTCGACATTCTGAGTGAGCTCTTTTCGCATTGAGTCATTGTGTCTAGAGAAGACGTTTTCACAGAAAAGAACGTAGCAATGAAGTAAAATACCCAGAAAGAAGGTTCGTTTCTATAGAATAAATTGCTTCAAAGCCGTAGAAGATGATGGTGCAATTTGATGAAAGTATAGCTACCTTGACGGAATAATATCAGATGATTTCGATAGTGAGTTTAAAATGAAAAAGATAAATCACATGTGTTATGACCCAATGAGCTCGACGTGTCTAGCAATGCGTAATGTGTTGTGGATTTGTGGATGTTAGTTTAGATGTCTTAGGGTTCTAAAACCTGAGGTGGTTTCGAACCTGTGATGTATTTCAGCACATCCGCGATTATATTTCATATCATACCTTAGGGTTGAAAATGAAATGTAAAGTTATAAAATTATGACTTCAATCACGGTTTCCGTGGCTTTCTGCTGATTTGTGCTCTTAAGACCAATCCTCGTGACGGACGATTGCTCATAGCTACGGAAGCGGGCAGAACACGGCTAAAAGACAAGGCAAAGAATAGGTCTCGATGGGGCAGTGGGCCCCGGACAAATAAAAAGTGAGTTCGAATCTACTTAGGTGTCACAGTTTGGTTGTATCTCAGCACTTGTGGTTATATTTCGTATCGTACCCTACCGTTGAAAATGAATGGAGCAGGAAGCAAAAATGTTCTTTTCCAATTATTTAGCGATACAGTACCTAAGGATCCTTATTTAATTACTGAATCATCTCGAAATGCTCCAAAAAAGTTCTGTGAAATAATGATAAAGCCCATGAACAGGTCACAAAGATAACACGCAATGTCATAGAAAATTAATGATTTCATTTGAATCGCAACATAGGTAACAAAAAAAGTTAGCTCATTATGGTGATGAATTGTGCTTCGGAGCTCCTAGGAAATATAAATATGAAAATAAATACGATGATGAGCAGTGCAGAAAGGATAGTAGAAGTGATGCAATAAACGGGTGAAAAAAGTCAAAAATCAAACATGAATGGAAGTAACCTGAAAAGTGTTAGAAGGTAGTTTAAAAAACATTCTGAAAAGTATCTCCCAAAGGCAATATGGAGTTTTGAGTTACTTACACGATTACTTGAAAAAACAAAAGTCAGTCGCCAAAATCACTTTAGCTTCAGCATTTCTGCCTCTCAAACAAACAATGTGATATAATAAGTTTTTGTACCGTTTTTGTAACATAAATAGAACAAAAACCCAATGGTTTTAGATGCACAAATGGTTTAAATAGTCGGTCGGTTGGTTCAGTCCTGCTTGTAAGCTAAGTAATCCCTCTGTTCTCCAGGGGTCTGTAAAGTGCTACCCAAGCTGCTTGGGAAAATAGAAATACTTCATATATACATGTGTATACGCACATTTACACATATATATATATATATATATATATTTCGAAAAGAACCAATATCAATCATTGTACAAGCCAAATGAGCATTCATTCACTCAAATAGTACTACAATGGTGTCGCTTGAATAGCGCATCGGTAAGGGATTGATCAACACTAAGAGCTTCTTCTTTTATTACTATCTGAACGAGACGATATTCGGATGTCAGAGTTAATATAGGTGAAAATGTCATCGAATCCGATTGTGTCAGTTCGTAAGCGTTAAGTATGCTATCAGATTTACCAGCGTTAAATATTGAATACAACATACGGCAACACACAATCGTATTATCTAACGTGCAACGCTAGCGACGTGGCTATAGAACATTGCGAACAAATTGTTTGCGTCGATGACCGAGAACTTTTTTTTTACAATTCAAGGCATTTGCTTCTATTTTTTCTTATTAGACTACAAGCCATTAGGATAGCACATCGTCCATATTACTCTGATGAAATTTCGAAAATTTTCTAACTATTACCCCTTTTCGGACGACGCGTGTCATTTTTCATACACATGGTTCTTCAAATTAGCTCTCTAAAACAAGTCTTTTGAAACTCCTTGAGCACTTTTGAAGATCCATTTTCAATATATGAACTGAATAATAGAATGACGGTCTTGAAAAATTTACTTCGCCGAGCTAAAACTGATTACTGATTACTATAACAACACGCTATCAATTCGATGAGTAGCAGCTATATAACTGGCTCGTTCCCGGATGGGTTACACTAGAAACTATGCAAGTGGCGTCGATTTTTCTCCTACAATTTAGAGTTTCACAAGCTACGTTTAGACACTAAAATTCGATAAACTGCATAGAGAGATGATTGTCAATGAGCTCGATTGCAGTTTTTACAGTGATGAATGATACAGCTGTTCAGTTGCCATGATCACTGAAAAATAGCCGAAAAAGCTTTCACTACGAGGCCTGAACGCAGCTGGAGCGACGCGTCATTATCCACAAAGTGCTCATATGGCAATCGTCTCGGTGACGATAAGGATGCGCGGTGAGACTGTGATGCATCGCCCGATACGGCGTTCCTCTTTCTTAGCTGAACATCAGAAAAAACGACTCAAGTATTTTTTAACCATTCAAGACGTAAAGCATAAGAAATAAATGATAACGAGAATCGGCACTGATCACTGATATGAGGATAATCGAACAATGATTCTCATGCCTTTAACTGCGCTCTTAGAATCGTAGAGCTGATTGTACCAATTTTCTAATTCCGGTACGAATGACAGCCTCCACGAATTCAGCGATCGAACCCAGCACCCGTGTGTATTACAAGGCACCTCTGAGCGCTATGTTACACTCGCCCTAGTAGCTACTAGATAACTATTACATAGTCAACCAGATGATACAATAGAATAAAATATTGGAAGTGAAACGATGTTGTACTGCTAATCGATTAGAGAGCACAAGCCCATGTAACAGCTTCAGTCAACAACATATTTCATTTAGCACATTTTCGTCTTTAATGCGGATTTCGAGCGAAAATCCTCGAAAAGTAGTCATGTGTGATTAGAAAAACGCCGTGGATACCGGATTCAGGCACTTTAACCAACCGATCAGCCAGTTAGTGTTTGCTCGGGACGGCTCATTTGAAGCGTGTTGGCTCCAGATAGATGGGAACATTCAAAGATCACCTCACTGGTATCGAAATCAATGCAACTGGAGGCAAGTGTGAGATACTTATTAGCAGATTTGGTAGCGTCTAAAAATTCTCTTGATAGTTGATTTCACATTTTCGTTATAGAGCAGCACAGAACACTTCTTTTCCTATCAAAAGCGTACATTTGGGCATCAGAACAAAGTTCTAATACTGTTCTACAGTGTACATACATAGACGAAAGGGCGATGCATTAGAAAAGGCAAAAATTGAAAATCGTTGAGATAGAAACCAGCACTAGAAACGCAAGGTTAAAATTACCGTGCAGCGATACATGCGCGTTCTTTGGTTTGACCCCGCCCTGGTACAACAAAGTCTCTCAACCTTCCGTGATCCGCAAATATGTACATGAATTGCTTGAAAGTAAACTCTGTGAATTCATGAAGAGTGATAGTTGCCGGCAGTGAAGATTTAAAGGCACTCTCCCTCGACCGGCATTCATTAATATTCCTGAAAGGTAGTACTCAAGCCGCAGAGGAGCTCCTGCACTAATCCGAAGACCTTCTGGGATTATGGGAGCAAGACATCAAATCCAATGAGATAAGTGTTGGCACTAGCATAGCATATAAAATCTGATTATGAATAGATGAAAAAAAGATTTCTAACAAAATGTCAAAACTATCTGCTAAGTCTAGCTTACACATTTGAAAGCGTTAACAATGACTAACCTTTATATCGAATCTGAGGCTTCCGTATTCATCTCGCATTAGCTCTAAGATAACTAAGATAACTACAGAATAACCGAAGCATTTTCGCTCTTCACAAAAAAGTAGGATTGGCGGAAAATCAGCAACAGGAAGATAATTTCTCACACTGACTACTTCACGATGGAGTTGAAGACGTGACGAGAAGGGGAATAATTCATCGTAATATTGTGAGACATAGGGTTAAACTTCTCAAGACATGACGTGCATCGCAAGTAGCACGTCTTGACTTGAAGGAAGAGCAGATTATATTATTGACAAAATCAAAAATTTCCGGTATCAGTTGCCTTCATGGTTTGAAGGATCAGAAATCAAAGCTCGTATATCACCGAAACGGCAATAGAAAGCCTTCCTTCAAGCGATTACATTGAAATGTACGGTACAACATCAGTGGTATATCTTTTCTATTTATGCAGTGGTAAAATATTTTACTAGTTATTGCGGAGACGTCTCTTCTTGGAGATTCCCCGTTAACCACTGAGCTATCACTCACCCCATGACCAACGCTACTAAACAGCTTCTTGCGCTATAAGTGGTGCGTTGCCACTTCCATCATTGTTTTCAGAGAAAAAAAATTGAGCCTCAAGTAAACTGTCAAATTCTTTTGTGGAGTAAGTTCACTCGCAAAGGTGGAATTATTGAAATCATTCCCTGTTAGTACGGCGACCAGTGGTGAAATAAACTCTAGCTTTGTCTTATCGCCACCCACACTACTGAACGTCATTTGTGGTCGTATGGGGACCACTTTCAACCATCGTACATTACAATGTGATCGAGAAATGGGCCTTTTTTGCATGTAAAAAAAGAAGCGCAGAACGAAACTTGTGACGGCAAGATCTCGCTGCCACCATTCATTCAATTCTTGCGACACTCACCTATAGCTTTTAAAAATGACGAACAATTGTTGAATTGTCAACGGTAAATTTTTTCTAGCGTCATTCAAATAGCTTGCGAAAGGTCTGCTCAAATTATTAGCTTCAGGTGATCCTCACCATCTAATTGCAGACACTAACAACCTTTTCCGTTACAAGGATTTGCAAGACTTCTAGAATCATTTACGCAACGAAAATTCAGAGCCATTTTCTATCCACTGCTTTGACGACATTATGAATGGCTGGCTGTTTTTCGCTTAAATTGGAACTCATCATTGAGCAAAACGATGAATTTTCCATTATGTGGGAGCTTCATTACAACTACCCTAGAATCACTGCAAGGTGAGAACTTCAGAAAAGTGTTATGTGAGAATTTTGATAAATGTGCTCAAAATGATGCAACGGTAATGAAGGCAAGAAGTAATTACTACAAAATTCATCATCAAGTGTCATGACGACAAAGTCGGGACTATTTTTGAATCAAGGTGACACTGTATATTATCTAGATAATGCGTGCGTAGCGAAGTGGTCAGATGTGTCGTGCGATAGACACTACGTCGACTACTGGCTCGATCCCATAGTCGAGCTTACCACGCAATTCATCCCGCCAGGGTTGTAAAACTGGTACCAAACTTGCATTGGGATATAAAAACACGAATTTAATACATCAGCGGGCTGCCGGAAGTCATTGTGTGGGTCGAATATGTAATTAGAGATGATTATCTCTACGATGCTACGGATGGCGTGAGTTGCAAGGGAGATCTACAAGGGATTGATGTCAGTGGATAGTTGTGTTCCCATCAGTTTTTCAAATCTAAGCCTAAGTGTGCTCTCATAACTTCATTTTTGAAGAAATAAAAAAAAACTTTGAAAATTTGGATATTGATGGGATTACAACTTTCCACAAGGGCCAATAGATTGATAAACGCCGAGCGCTTTATCATTTGTCTTTGAACTTGAATGACTGATTTAAGCGCATGCTCCGGAGGCATTGATTGTAAAAAGAAACAAAATAACGAGTGACTTCATGGTATTAGCTTAATCAACGAGGAGAACATTATTGAGTGGTAACGTAGAAATTGAAGGAGAATCTGTATCCATAACATTATCAGGCTCTATGCTAGCTGATAATAATACCGACCACTGCATGATAGATTGCCCAGGGAAACAAATTACTATAAGCGAACAAACGAGATGACAAACATCCTTTATATGAGTGCACCACCGGGTGAGATTATCTCATCCAAGCGGTGTTTCTACCGAGGAAGATACTACTCCAACAGCGAAGAACTACAACGAGAAGACGAACGACTGGAGGCGATCGACTCAAATCGTCAGTTCCGTGGAAGGCGGAAACGTCGAGATGTAAGCCGAATAAAGCAATCATAACAATCCCGAGATATTAGCTTAATCAACAAAGAAAATTATGAAAAGAAATAAAGGTATAATTATGATAAAAGTACCAGCCAAAGAGCAATCGAGGGCGAAACACCCCGTGTTGGGTGAAGGTTTCACTTGACATGGAGTGTAAAGCTTTCGTCTTCGATGATTCTCTATAAGAAGTGTGAGGCTCCCAAGAGAACTGAATATGAAAAAATCGAAAGACGACGGGTTCTGCCCGGCTGATGAGTCCGTAAGGACGAAACACTTGTATCGGGCTGTACAAAAGTCCTTACCAAACCTTATGACAAGTTGGCTCAAATAATAATGAAAGGATCTATTAAAATTTGAGCGTGGTCTAAACGAAGCACTCGAAATAAAGAAAATAATTTTGAGGTAACGTCGGATTAAAGAAAAGTATAGTTTTTAAAATAACGAGAATTTATCTTATAACGTTTAGATCCGTACTGTGACTGTCATCGACTTCTCAGAGTCATATTAGCCTCAGATGTGCTGCAAATCATTGAGAAATTGGGAATAACCGCAGCGGTCGAAGATATTCATCTCAAGGATTTTTAATTCCTCTTTATAATTTGTTAGCGCGAGGATGTCAACACTCCTACGATGTGACGTATGAAATCGGCTTTGTTGCAGTGTGGCCGACGTCCACCTTTTTGCTGTGCTCACTGCGACAACCGTGGATTCACATCGGCCACTCCGGCAGTTTTTATTTAGCCCCGCCCCTTCTATTGTAATTTGCGTGCTCTATAAATCGGTTTTCTCTGCGTTATGAAGAAATTTCTATGATTTTCTTGTCCTATTTATGTTCCATGTTTTTCTAAGTATTCTCACTTGCCGATGGATATACATCTGTTCGCTAAAATTCTGCACGCTGCATGTGACAAAGCCAATTCATGAAAACAGCACCTTTTCACTGTCCACATTCTCCTCAGCAACAATAGCCTCTTTTTAAAACTAGAAACTTATAATATCCCTTCATAGACTACGTCTTCCACAGCATTACTGCTGTACAGGCTACTGATTGATCGCAAGAAGTCTACAAAAAAAAAATTTCTGTTCATCAAAATGTGCCATCAGGAAATATGACACCTGTAGATGCTAGACGACACCTGATACAAGTGATGGATGCTATAGCCATTTCTGCTATGTCATTATTATATCTACAGGTGTCACTTATCACGCGATATTTAGTGAATATGGAGACTGGGTTCTTTAGACGGAGATATGAGCATGCTTGTTCCGAAATATTGAAAGAAGTAGAGGAAATGTTGCGTGACATGATCTGACGCTCATTTCTTGGTCATCGCAGGCAGGTAGTTGCTCGAAATTAGGCACATTACGTCAAATGTTGTCATGTGGTTAGATCTTCGCTTTGTATGATGGATGGTGTTTGCCAGTCAATGATGACTAGAAACAATCCTAAGGCGACGTCATATTAAAACTCTTCCTTTTCTTCAAATCAATTTTGATGTATTATACTCCTACTTTTGTTTGAAGAAATCAGATCTCAACCTCATTGCAGAAACAAAATTTTGGGAGGAAATGGTATTTTGAAGATGATTATCTCCATGAGGTGCAGTCATCATTCAAAAAACCTGTGAGTACTTAGCACATTCAGAGCGAACACAAAGTTCGATTTATAATTTGATTAAACAAAGGTGCTTAGATCAACAAAACTCTGATCTCTTCGTTAATGTAAGCTCTTTGAGTTACGCAACGCTTGAGCAAATTGCTTTCTAAATTTAGGAAATATTAAATTGTAAAATGTCGGAAGGGGTGGCGCAGTGGTAGCGATGAGATCCATCAGGAGGCAAGGTGATAAGAATGGAGCTGACTCGGCTTCCTTCTCGACACTTCCGTGTTGATCAGTCTAGGAACACTCCAGTTTGACGACCTCCGAGATTATGAGGAGGACCGTCTCGATCACCACTCTACAACACTCTTAAGAGACAAATTTTCCAAGCAGCTGCCGAAACAACACGTGAGATACTTGAAGATCTTTGAGGAGGATGAACACGCGGAAACGACTAGAATGCAAGAAGTGCTGGGATTCGCATGGTAAATTGTAATGACAGGTCGGGTAAAATAGAAATAAAAATTGTGAGATAACATTCTAAGTCTGTAAAACGCCTAAGGTGATGCAACAAGATTAGTTGATCTTCAGCTTATATTGTCTTATCAACATTATTCACCTTCTGACCCAGATTTTAGATTTTTTGAAGAAATTTCATCAATATGATGTAGTCCGTCGAGTTGTTCTATTAATCAACTGAGAGATGAACATACCCCTTTCACAGAGGTGAGATTTAGTATTTTTGTAGTAGATTCCAGGTTGTAACACTTCTTTGACTGAAGGATCTCTTTATACCGAGTAGGAACATCAGAGATGAAACAGAGCTAGGTTTCGACGGGCTCTAGCGATGTGTGGAATAGTCGCACTGCACCAAACCGAAGCACAACTTCTATCTTCCAGCCTCGAATACTCAAGATCTCTTGATCATACGTTTTAATTCAAGTTGATTAGTGTATTTTTTTAAATGACCTCAAAATGTGACGAATCGGTAAGAAGTACCATGCAGTACATGAAAGTTCATTCATTCGGATCCAACCCAGCTAATCACGTCTCTCATCTTCCAGTCTTGACCACTTAATACCAGATCTATCCACTGATGATATACATGCGAGGATGATATACACTGGTCTAATGCCTTCGTAGGAATTCTTAAGTCGATGGTTAAGCCAAGTACTCACCTAAATCCATAACGCATCACTGAAGAATATTCTGTGTCGAACAATTTACTCTTTTATTATCTAATCCACAGCAACAAATGTTTGCTAAATAAAATTTAGGTATATAATTATTTTCAGTCGATCTGCCCTATATGATAACCTTGTGAGACTGCTACCGAAACTGCACCTCAAAAATACAGCTTCTTCATAGACCTCTGACCATGTCCATAGGTAAAGGGGTTCGACAGGGTGATACGATATCGCCAAAGCTGTTCACCGCCGCGTTGCAGTGGTTAATGAAGTCACTCGATTGGAACGAGAAGGGCCTTCGTATTGATGGAAAATTCCTCTCACATGTTCGGTTTGCAGACGACATCGTCATTTTTCTAAAAAGTACCGATGAAGCAGAGACGATGCTATGGGAATAAAACGAAGCGGTAAAGAAGATCGGATTACGTATTAATAGGATGAAGACCCAGTTTACGAAGAATCCATGGTGCAGTGGTGATCAAGTCAAAATGGATGGTTTTCTGATTGCGCAAACCACCTCGTATGCGTATGTGCGTTCAGTGGACATGGAAAACAATATAAAGGAGCAAGTAGATAGAAGGAGGAGAGCAGCATGGCCGCATTCGGGCCTCTCAGAGAAGCCACCGACCAGCTAACGGACCCAAAACTCCATGCCCACCTTTTCGAATTAACGGTCCTCCCGGCGCTCCGCTATTCACCTGAAAACGTGAGCTGATACGTCGACCACGTCAAGACTGCTGCGAACAACTCACAGAGCGATTGAACGATGTCTTCTCAAATAGCTCACATCTTCGGAGTGTATCCCATCTTTGTGTCCCAGAGGTCTATACATCTATAGCGAAACAGGATGGGCAGATCATATACTGAGAAGAACGGACGACAGATGGACGAGAAGATCTGTAGAGTGGATCCACGAGAATGTGCGCGTCCTCGAGGACGACCATCCACACGTCGGGCGGACGTGTTCGTTGAAAGTATCAAGAAGCTGTACTCGCAGCTCTTGGATTTTTCCAGATCACGACATGACACTCGCAGCAGCCGACATGCTCGAATAAGACCACCGTAGTGGACAACTGCATCGCAGCAGAGAGATGAATGGAATATGTGCTGGGATCCCCACAATTAGTGAAGACGGACCGATCAAGTAACAATTATCAAGTAAGTAATCTATTTTCGAGCAAATTCATTCTAAGCGTGTTAAGTGAAATTCTTTAATATCAAAAATCATGTACTAATGAGAGCCTGAGAAAATTTCTCATTTATGACGATGAGTTTTTCTATCTATGCAACCCCTGAATCTCCGATCTCACACAGACATAAAGACGCTTAAAGGTCTCTTCCTCTTTCTCAAGTGTGAATTCTGTAACTAAATAGATTTACCCAAATGCTGTAGAAATGTCTATTGATTTACTTACGAAGAGGAAACAAACGAAACCTAATCATTCGTTTCGTACATCACAACATCTAAAAGGTTCCACTAACATATATGTTCTTATTACTGGAATTCATGGAATTTACACGCAAACCACCTCAGCACACAGTGCCTGTTTGTTCGGCCTTGCATTGTCTAATGTAGCGCGACAAATCGAAGGCTAGCCACTTAGTTGAAACGACGCCTGTGTGCATTCATCATGAATATCATCTACAGCAGAAGTGTCGTCGTCGTGCTACGTCGCCCTATTCGTCTAAGAACGAAAATGTTGGAGTGAAATATTGAAAACACCGCCATTAAGGTCAATAACAAACAATGGGTAAGTCATACCGATGACAATGTCAGGTGACAATGACGACTACGATTATGGTGATGACGACGGCCACGACGACGACAACGATACCGATGAATGGAAGATGCAAGAAGAGACAAAGAACAACGAAGGACGCGTCCTTAAGGCTATTCATTCACCATCAAAATAACGTCATGAAAAATTCTGAACGATAGAAACGATGACATGTAGTGAAAGGACATCGTCGTTTGGTGTTGATCAATTTCCTACCAACCACTCTGTCATGAATTCGATTCCTTTCGCAGTGTCACAGAGCTGACTAAACACGTGCTTGGCTTAGATAATGAGTTTCGTTGACCTACTGGTGCACTTTGGGATCAGTCTATTTCAACTTTCGAGCCCGAAAGAATGAATGGGATCTGCCCGCAGGATGTAATTGAACTAATAATCTTGTGCACATATAGCCAGGCCATCCTCTATTGCAATACGTCAACCCAGCTGGGCACTAATTATAGGGAAAGAAACAGTTCTTACCACATCAGAGTCTTTAATAAGCAAGAATCTTATTACTTCACAATCAACGAACGATGAAAATGACTAATAGTAGTGTAAAATTCTTCCTTAAAACATGTAGACGAAGGAAAATTTGTACGATTGAACTTTTGAAGTGCATTTCTTCGTAATTGAAATATTTTATTCAAATCTAAAAAGCCTAATGAATGAGTTTCAAGTGTGTAAGTAATCTGAGTGAAGAAAGTAGTAGGAAATAGTCCTGAAAGGAAAAACAATGAAGAGTGATAGCAGAACGGGAGCCTCGTTGGCGCAGTGTTAAGCACGCGCCCGGAAACGGTAAGACGAGAGTTGAACTACCGTTCGAAGCTCAAAGTTTTGTATATCACTCGCCGATTTCGGATATATAGAAAGAGAGTGGGTTACATTGCGAACAAGAAATGATCACAAAGAACATTCTTGGTCTACATATGCTGTTACAACTGAGCGTTGAACCATGAAGCCTTGTGTATTTTCATAAGCATTCTCACATGTAATATACCTTAGTTGTATGGTACTCCTCCAAAATCTAGTTGCTTCTTCATATCATAATGAATTTTAGATGAATGAAAAGCAAGCAACACATCGATTGCCGTAATCAGACGACAAAGAAAACAGAAAAAGAAAAGAGAAGACGGACAAAAAAAAAATCTCGGACCGGTAATCGGTGTCGAATGTGAATTGCTCTCAAGAATTCATGGAAAAATGTTGATGATGATGTTTGGTGATCGGATCGCGAATGTTTCAAGAAAGAGAACAAGAGAGAGAGAGAGAGAGAGAGAGAGGGAGAGGGAGAGAGATGAGGATGAGAGGGTGAGCCAGACTTGGAGAGGGAGCGAGAAATAGAGAGACTTAGACTGGAAGAAAGAGGAAGAGAGAGAGGAAGACGAGAATGACAGAATGATAACAGCTCGTCGGCGATCGCATCGCACAGCAACACATACGGAACGAGTTCAATGGACGATTCAGCCGATCTGTTTTTATTAGTACATCGTTGAATTTGACCGATAACCGGAAGCACATCCTCATAATAGTAACAGTAATGATAGCGGCGATGATGATGATTTCTTCTACAAACAACTACGAGCGTCCATAGTTTGGAGCGATTGCAGCGATCATGTTTTTCTCCACAATTTCGTTGCAATTTTTTTTTGAATGTACGAAATTTGATTCGAATTAACTTGTATTTTTTCTCATTTTTTTCTTGAGTTCCCTACGATTATTTCTATTCAGATGTTGATTATGAACCAGTATAAGACAATTTCAAAGCTTTGCTGTGGAGTTTTTGTTCTTATTGTGATATATCTTTTTTCCAATTTTTCAAGAAATCTTCAGTGCACTGCAAAAAAAAAATTCAGTTGAGAAAGGAAATATGCGGAAAAAATATCTCCATTGCATTTTGAAGACGAAGGAGAGGATCTCCTAAGTAATCACTAAAAATTCTTTGTAATTTTGAGCGACTAAAAGTCAAACGCGATTTGTTTCACGAATCAAAAATTTGCTTCAAAGCTCACATCATTCAGTTATGCCAAAAGATTTTCATTTTCATGACTATCCGGTTTATTGAATCGCCAAAGTTTTGCAACTGAATTCGAGTTTTCTTTCAAAATATCATTTAGTCATATAGATAATGATTTATTTTGTTGATGATAGTTTAGAGCCGAGAGATGATATTGTGATATGATATGATCGATTACACACTGAACAGTGGGTTGTGTGTCCTGCAAAATATTCATGAAAGAAAATCGGGACTTTATAGATTTTTTGAATCACTTCTTATAGGATGAATTGGCAAAAAAAAAGTGAAGAAAGCGGTTTTTTGCTGAATAACGCACATCAATTATGTTGAATAGCTCCAATATCTCCTCAGTAGCTATCAAGTATCCTTTAGTAAATATACGGATGATTGGCAATGCACTGATCAAATAGACATAAGACTCGAGGAAGATTCCAAGAGAAAAGTGTGAGAAAGGAAGCTTTTCTCGAGATCAGAAAAGCTTAAAAACTCTCCGTGATGAAGATATAAGTGCTCTTCAGCTCCACTATTCCAAGAAATAAGTTAGCCTCGTTCAGGATGTTGGTGAGATGAGGACATGACGGATTCCTAGAACATTAGCCGACGTAGGAACCCAGCTATCTCGGAAAATGAGGCACAATGACACCAGGGTAGCGAAGGATTGCAAGGAGTGCTCAAGCCCGCGCTACAGCCGAAGAGTACCGGCCATCTAGAAGTAAACAAGTAAACAAGTGAGTACGTTCCTATTACTATGCGCTGTAATAGTGGGAAAGGCAAGGATAATTGTTGTTTGAGTCAAGCACTTTGCTCAGTATGGATGAGTCAGTGTTTACTTCTAGGAAAAACCATCAATAATTTGTTCCTCCGAAAAAGTCATGGCGCTTAGATCGTCTTACATCCTGGAGTTTACGTGACACGGTTAACAAATCTATGATAAGAAGACTTGATCCATAATCTTATTCAGTATTGGCTTGTTTTCTCAATTGCATATTTTAGCCACATGGAAGTCTTAGTGAAATTATAAAAAGCAGATGAACATAGGAAAAAAAAGGACTCAATTCTTTGAGAAAAAAGGAAAGAGAGAGAGAGAGAGAGAGAAAAGGTAGAAATAGAATCATTCATAGATTTCTGATGAGAATTTTGCGTCAAAAAGTGAAATGTTTCATAAAAGCGATTTTCAAGCACACATCAGCCAATCAGTTCATTAGTCGATAGATCGATAATGTTTAAGGAGAGAGTTTTTAATGATATAACCGGCTGTGGCGGCGTCGTCATCATCGGCGAGGACACATCGCTCCGGTAGACTTCCGGTGGTGGTGATGGTGGTGGCGGCGGCGGTGGCGCCTGCTGTAAAGTCAGCCCTTTCATCCACAGTTATTCGTAAACCAAGAGAAAAAGAAAAGAAGAGTGTTTTGAAACAACGACGGCATCAATCCACCAGAACATAGTTATTGCTAGTGATTGATCTTTCGATCTTCTCTGCATGTTGTAATTCGCGTTAGTGAGCTGAGCTTGAAGATTTGTTGATTTTGTTAGTCTCCAACGATATGAACACACTCGACAGTTTTACAGCAGCACACTGTGACAGAACATTTTGCTGAAGCTTCGATGCGCTACTACCATAAGCTTTTCCCTGATCTCTCAAAGGAAGCGATCCGTTTGTCGTCGTCGTCGTCGTCGTAAATGCAAACGAAACAAGAAAAAACTGTGAAGAAACTAGAACTCAAGAACTCTTTCGTTTTACGGCCACACAATTACTTCGGTTCGTCAGTTTTCATGATATCATCAGGGCAGGAATTTTTGTTCTACTACAAGTGACGATGAGAATCTTCTTGGTTGTACGGGGGCAAATGAAGAAACATCTTGCGCTGAACAAGAAATTTTCATAGGAGTGTCACTTACATCTCTACGGTACTGTGCTACGTGCTCCTTATGTGAAAAGACTCCTTCAAAACGCTGTAGCATTCAAGATAAAATTATGTTCTGAGAAGGCCGCGATTCGACTATTACTTAGCTGGAAGCACGAAGGGCATATGATCGCGTAGAGGGAATCTTGTATTAACAGAGTTATACGTTTTATCTAGAATTTCATTCGGAGCGGAGAATAAATCCCAAGTTAAATTACAAGAATTACACTCACATGTGAGCCGTGTCAATGCGATTGATCGATTGATCGCTGAACGCCGTTTCGAGATTACTGCCAGAAGACACCCAGCCCACCTGCTAGCCGCCGAAAAAAATTCGCCACGTATGTGAAACTCGATCTTATCTCCTCTGCTACACTGCAGTGAAACGGTCTATCCAGAGCACAGCACTGGAGTTGCTGAAACTTACGCAACGGATGGTCCGCCCACAATTTGAAGAAAGAGTTCTGTCCTGCGAAAAATATTCTTGCTTAACTCACGAATATTTTCTTTCTACTACAGTGTTATAAGAAAGGTTTTTGTAAAAATTGGCACGCAGCGCAGTAGCCAGTGAGTTATGCTAGCGAATCGTTATTAAAATTGCAATGGCGTCATTGTCCACCAAAAATGGTCGTTTTTTCCATTTGTCCATAGATAACCGAAATAACCACATTGAGACCTGGCTGCTTAGAAAAATTCCTTTTTCTTATATTGTCGCCGTCGCAAAGAGAAACGATTGGTGAACGAAAATGTTCCTTTAGTGTATGGTAAAAATTTCTTTCAAATGACCCATCATTACACCTACTATACGAATCCCACCACTTCTTGCTTTCAATTTGATTTCTTCATTCAGCCTCCACAAAGGCCTTCGATCATTTCGCATGTAGTTTTGGAAACTGCATGACAATTTGGTCTTCTTTATGAATGTTGTAGAATGCGATCAAAAACGATTTTCTTCGCGGTCATTCTAGGTCACCGAAGGGTCTCCAAAGTACACTGCGGGACGGCATGAGGAAAGGGACCGCCTTGTTTACATGATAGCGTAAATCACTATCATTGCTCTGTTACACGCATTTATTAGGTAGGTATTGTGATTATAATACGTAAAAGAAGTCGACGGCAAAGTTAATGACGTGAGTTCCTAGTTCAATAGGTTATATTAGTCAGTCAATGGTATCGTGCTTAATAATGTTGACGGAAAGTGCTTTCTGCCTGATATTTAACTTGACCTCCTGCGATCAATGGTGCTGAATTGACGAAATTTCTCTAAAATAAAATTGTTTTCTCGACAGCGACTCACTGATATAAATATATTTCTGATGTTGAAGTAACACGAAGTTCCTAGTAATAAATATCTTGGGTTACACTAGCCCAAGACCGCGCATGGTGAAGCTCTTGCGAAGGGTCGTTATGGATATCCTAGGATAAAATCCTCTCGAGTTAGTGATTTCCAGTCATGTGCTAGATAATTGAGCACTTTAGACCACTCATCGTTATACGCTATTCACATGAGTACTTGAAAAAGTAGGTAAGTAAATAAAAGTGAAGTATAGAAAAAGTAGGGAAAATAGCAGTATGTCTTTGCAAAAGGTTCCGATTTTCGTGAACATCTTAGGTGCCCTGTCAACGCGTCTATCGTAATAAATTTGACGTCTTATATTCAAAAAATCTTTCTCAATATTCATTAGGCTCTAAAAATGAATTTTTGTATTGGACGGTCAGCTTTCATGATAAGTACTTTTCTCCGCAGCGTTTTTATTTGGGAGTGGCCTGAATCGAGCTCAATCGGATTTTAGAGTGAAACCCACTCAGATACAGTTATTCTTCTAGACTTATATATTCAGAAAGAAACTCGATTAGGAATACAGTACGGAACAAGTGTATTGAAGAACAACTGTTTATGTCGCATGAGTGGGAGGGATTTGAGCGGAATCACCATCAGCTCAACAGGTTCAGAGCAAAATCGCTCTGGAAATACGGGATCTTTGTAAAAAGAATAGTAGCTTTTTAATTTCAATTTTGAAAGCAGTAAATCTAAATCTACAATCACAACTAGAATTGTAATCAAATAACTGAGCGTTTGTTCTTAATCACTAGCCCAGAATTATACAATTCACGATCCTTTGGAAATTTTTAGACTTTTTGAGCCACTGCTCACTATTTTGGAAACCGCGTCTCCAGAGTAAGGATCTCTTGACAGAGCCGAAAACAAATGTAAAGAGTGAATCAAACAAAAAATCTCTTTGAAGATCAAAAGAACAATGGGTTTCATAACCCTACAAATTCTTATGAGCAGTACATGTCTGTATATGCACTAACTCTGATAAAAAAAACTCTATAGTAGAATCTATGGAAAAATAAGAAGAGTTCTGATCCTGTGTTCGATTGCTGAAAACGCTTTCGTTAGCGATTGGTCTGAGACATGAACCGAAATGGGAGAGTTTTTCAAAGTTAGAGAAATGCTAGGCAGACAGCTAAATAACGAAAACTTAGTTTCAGTAAACATACTGTTCATTTGCTTTCTGCAAAAGTCACATGCGAAGAAATACGCGGTCGCACTCTGTCATTGTGAGAGAACTGGTCCTTCTCAATTGATCAGTGCTGGGAATGAATGTTACAGTTATTTGTGAATTTTATTGTTTAGTAAGCTCTAATGTTTTCTTATGTAGCAATATCAATGGAAATCTTGAGATTTTGCTAAACTTTCAATCTACCAACCATGGAAACTATCAAAGTAGAGTAAGAATAGCAATGATTAGAGTTGTGAGCAATATATGCCTAGTTGCTACTTCGACCCCGCTTCCGGCTATTCAAGGCTTCCATTTCTCAGCGTTCGTCACGTTAGACTTTCCTAGTAAAAGAGTAGTGTTGTCTAGAAAGCTTAAGCAATGCTTGAAACGCCGTATCAGAGCTATTCTAGGATTCCAAAGAGAATTTACTTGAAGAGATGAAATGACATTTGTGGTGTAGAGAAAATCCATAAGCGATACAGGACTCGGCTGATCTGGAGCCGTTAGTGAATGACGGATGCAAGACAACGAGCCAAAAGAATAATACACAAAGGTAGAAATGTGAACTCAGGAAACATAGATGAATAAAAAAATCTCAACCTCACGCCATCTTTTGCTGCAATGCCGATAATGGGGTTTCTATTCTTTATTTTCATCAAATTACCTTTCACTATAGTTGAGTAAGCCTTTAACTAGTCTTGAAAATTTCATTTTTCGCTCAATTTCAGATACGATAGTGTAATGCGGTCTTATTTATTGCACAGTGGGAACGAATGCAGCATACGGCTTAGCAACAATGGTTTGAGTTTCCGTCCAATGCATACGGCACCATTCGTTGCCTCTTTTCTTTTTTTGCTCATTCAAATAAATGTATAGAACAACTGGTCTGCTGAATGGATATTGCTTCGAGTTAATCTTAAAACGTTCCAACGCTTTTCTTTCGCTTCAGTATATGATCACCTTTGGTTTATTTGAGCTCCTACATTAGACTAAAAATAGTCGCCTGAGTTGGAACTTTTTATCCTCTTCTTTTCGTTACTTTGAAAATTCCTTGCAAGAAGACTTTACAGCCTTTAGAAAATGTTCAACAGTACAAATTATGGTTGTCTGCTCTATATCGGATTCCACGCCAAACTGACCCACCATCTCTCTGGGTCTGTAAATCGGTGCAACACGTTTATAGCTGGATAGATACAATAATGAGCTCTCGTTAGTCATCATAGAGGCCAATGCGCATTTGAACTTTGAATGTTTACGGCTGACATCCCCTTTAGTGGCGGCGATTTCTCCAGCAGTTTTCTGTTAATTAGGTTCCGTAATGGAAGCGCCAACATTTCTCATAGATCCGAAGGACTAGAGAATGAGTCTTTCATCATATATTCTTTTTCGTCGCTTATGCTTATCCAGTGAGTGGCACTGCTACATAAGAGCGGCAGAAAAATTTTGTTACAAGTCGGGAATGCTACAAGGTAGCATAATGATGAAACCTGGATGAGAAAAAACCTAGGAAACCGTGTAAATCAATAGAAACAGTTGATATCTAGGAAATCATAGATCAATGCTGCTATTACCGCTTATCATTTGAAGAGAACTCTGTCTTCAAAATAATATGCTGTGTAGATTGCTCAGACAATGATGAATATTTCGAACTTGTCACAATAGCGTATGATTGGTTGCAGAAGTTTATAGTAAGTTATGCAGCCGTCTCAGAAAAAACTGACGTAAACTGGAAATTAATTATGAAGTGTATAGCCGCACAAGAACATTAGGTGAACAAATATGATTCCGCCTTTCAGATATTTGTTGCTGTGATAGTGATAAAAATAAAGACATGCAAATTCTTACTCTTTTATTTCAAAGTGTGTTAAAGGCGCTAATTTTTATGAAGAAAACATTTTATATGGTAGCTTTCATAAGGCTTTGAAGATGATAAGTTTTGTGCCCAAAAAACGACATTGGACAAAACTGTAATTTACAAATTTTTCAACTAAAGTAATTGAAATAGCTTGATTTTGGTATCGTTCAATTGCGTATTTTCCTGCAAACATCGGGATACGCAAATTACCTATATTTGCTTTGAGATGGAGCTGTAGTTGGAACAAATTCGCTTGCTACTCAAGCACAAATGGCGTGTAAAGTAAAATGCTAGTAAGCGCCGCACAAGATTGATGGAGCCGGAATGAGCTACATCTTGGAGCAAGAAGAGGCAAGTTGTATACCAAAATTTTTGCAAAAAATAGACGATTGAACGATACCAAAAGGTCATGAATTTTATTGCAAGAACCATATCAAAAAACCAAAACGGCCCAAACTCTGCAATTTTGCTGCATGATAAAGCTCGACTTAATGTTGCATAACCGATTGAAAAGTCATAAAAGACTGAGGTGGAGATTTCACGAGGTTTTAACTTACCTCCCTTACTCTCGTGACATTGTACCATTGAACTTCCACTTGTAAATACCAAATTCAAATCACAAATGCGAATTTAATAATGGCATTTTTTGAGTACAACAGTAGTCTCTTCAAGGTCCTATAGAAACCATCATTTGAAATATTTTGTACATAAAACCATATAAATGAATAGCCTTTTTAGCGCACTTTCGAACAGAGAAAAATTCTCATGCCTTTATTCTTACTGTTATTACAGCGAAAAAGAAAAACGTCGGAGTCATATTTGCACACCTAATGATTTTCTAAGAAATGTATGAAAACGATATCAAATTTCAAGAGGCTCATACCGTATGACAGTCATGCTAAGTGTTGGAATTTGTACGACAGCCGCCACAAAGGGAATGAATGAATCAGTACAGTGCCAGTGAATGTAAAGCGCTGATCTCATCATTCCGGAAGTTCAGCGCAGAGTTCAAACGTCAGTCGACAACTGTCATCGATATCTATTGATTTAGCTTGATGTTTTATACACTGCTCGGACTTCTACACATCTGTGCAGCTTTGTATCGCCTATAATCTTGTTATTGATGTAAGTTTTCGATTGCATTGGTCGATCCCTTACCAAAACCACGTGGTCTTGACTCAATCTACAGGTCTATATTGGCATTTGACACTGAATGTTTCGTATTGACGAACTCATCATGGTCGCACCAGTTTCAGTTTAACTAGTATGCTATCGATTAAGCAAATTTGATTGTCTTTGAAGTTTGATGCCAAATGCTCCAGTGAGCTTTCAGAGCGTTGTAAAATATTCTCTATCCGAAAGGGCAGCCGTCTGTAACTGAGCTTTTTGTAGTGGCCGCTCCAGTTTCTAACTGAGTTTCAGTGCTACCTGTACTTGCGTAATGGAATGGTGGAGCTGTTCGCTGCTTCGATGATTACGAAAAAAGTGCTCGATATCTCAAAATTCCAAATGCGCTGGCAGATGAATATTCGAACGCATGAGTCTTTACAAAAAAGTCTTTGTTGTCTCTCTCGCCATGACTTTGACAAATGAACAACTGCATACTGCCATCGCAACAAATAAAAAAGCGAATTGCCGTGATGCTCTTCATTAGTTGAACGTGAAAGACAGCTCAAAGTGTAGTGTCTAGACAGATCATCTAGCGGCACTTATTCGGTTTATTACGATAGTGAGTTCATGGTCTAGAATGATTTTACCAATCTTAGAGCTTTTGTTAATCTCAGACTTCATCGTCTTGCTTAGGCAGTAACAGCGCCAACGATATTCCAAAACTACGACTTTCTGATATGCATCTATTAGTAGGGCATCCGATATTATCGAGAGTCTCCCACTTTCCATTTTTTCATACATGATCTGGGTCGATTATATTTCTCAAAGCGCCCAATTCATCGCCTGCAAGAGCATAAAGAAATCCGTCTTTTCTTACTGTTCATGATCACGCTTGCGACAAAGAAATTTTTCGCATCAATGTTTGAGTATGTTCGTTAACACTCCCTTTGCCTCATATCCCATCAACATTACAAGTTGTTTACATATATCGCACGTGCAACTTAGAAATTCTAGTAGTAAATTTGTCAAGAAGTGATTTTCCAATATCTGATGCTCTGACTGTAGGACACAAGGGTACAAACTGAATAATACTTTGCGTTATGAAATCCACAAAAGCTCTGCACTGACACAGAACATTTTCAAAAAGGTTACTAAAACGCTTACAACGAAATAAAAGTTGCAAATTATACACTAATTTCCGAGCAATCTACTATTGGTAGCAATAAATATAGAACTTCTTCTGCAGAAATTTACGAACATCATTCAATCTGACATTTTTAGACACAAGGCCTCGCAATCAATCGATACTTACAACGAATTCAAAGAAACTATGAGGAACGGCTAGAAAAATATTCGATACCACCGTTTCACAAGAAAAAGTGTTTTGGAACTATAGAACTTACTGATCTTATGTTGACCAATGTCAACGTGAAATCAACGTACAGCATCACCAACGACGGCAATACTACTTAACGGTGAGAGCTCTGCTACGTCTGCATAACTTTCCTATTCTGAAGAAAAGTTCGTTATTATATAATTCAAGAAATTTGACACCGAAAACAAAAACAGTGGAACCTTAATGGAAAATACCTCTACTTTCGATCGCTCGTTTATAGACCCGCTCAGCACAACATAATTGATAAGGATACGACATGTTTTTAGCCGTTAGATCTAGTGCTATAAGGTGCCTGTTTCGTCCTGCTGGGCTCATCAGTAGCGCCCTACTTCGGTTCAGCCGATCCCCTCAGGTTGAATGATCCTCTATGAAGGATTATATCGTTTGAAATAAAGGCATGATTCTTTGCAGAAGCTACAAACTCTACTGCCGCTCACCATAGTATCAGTAATTCCATCATCTGACTTGGAGTGGTTTATTACTCGGCGTCGATTCCTTTATAGAAAATGATTCACCTTCAAGGGATATGCTGAACTGAGGTATGGTGCTACTGATTAGTCCCGATAAGACGAAACAGGTGCCTATATGGCACTAACCTAAAGGCTCAAAACATATATCTTTATGCAAAATATAACATGGTCTGACATTACATGTATCAAACCTCACGCAGCTCAGCATTTCTCGTATCTTAATCGTTCCTTGCTTCGCTTGCCGTGCTTGGGGTTGCTCACATCTCTGTACTAATACTGTGGATTAGTGATAGAGTAGATACTTCCTGGTATATTCTAGATAGCCGTAGTAAGGCAGCGTTGAGATTACAGAGAGTGCCAGACAAGATTGATGCTGACCACGACCCTTGAAGCAGGAGACGCTTGGTGGATTCCAGGACATATTAGACCAGGGCTTGAGTAGGATACACTACCCGCGTAGTGAACGGAATTACTGCCATTGCACTAGCTGCTCTCTCACAAAAAAATCCCGCATTTATAAAGACAAAAAAATGCAGATCATTTCATAGAACCTTCTTCGATATGACAGCAAGCTTTTTAGATCAAACATCTTCACGCATCACTTCGTGGTTCCTACAAGCATAACTTGTTGTTCATAAAGAATAATGGCGAATTTCAACAAGATATTGATGATCTGAGCGCCACACTGGGACCACTTGTGCCGATCAGTATCGGAGGAATACCGTATCTCAATGAGGAGATATTGTGGTGGGTATTCATGAAGGATTGTACTAAGACGTATAGTTGGATATTTCAATAAATAGTTGGTTACTAAACTATGAAAGCGCCAAAAGGAGTTGGCATTGCCTTGCGATGTTGTGGAGGCAAATTAATGTATTTTTGGCTTGCAAAATAACTTACATGAACCACCGACACTTTTTATAGATGTCTTTTGAGCAACTCAAGAAACAGAACAGCTATAGAATTTACTGCTTAGTGATTCAGCACATATTGTCTTCAAGTTCATTGTAAAGAAGTTTCCTATAATAAAATTAGGAACCTCAATGATTCACTCCTCCTTAATCAAATTCTGTAACCTAAGTCATTTCCTCGTTTTTCTTATTCTCTTTCTTGAGTTGCTATGTCTTACAAATATTGCTGGTACGAAACATCTTTTTAAAAAAATTCATTAGTCAACACCCTACTTCTCAAAAGATTTAGCCGATAAATATTGCTATGCTGTTTCCCTTAGATTTTCATTACAGCAATATTCGCCATACTAAGAATAGTATAAAACTAGACGGTGGAATTCTTCGTTGGCTAGCGAAAAGGCGACTGACTCACGCTATGAGGTAAGTGTAAGGTTTCTAAAAAATAGACGTGCAAGTTTACGAAATTTTCAAAGAAAAGACAAACATTGCAGTAAGGCCATCATGAACTAATAAGGAATTTTACTGGACAATATTCATCATGAACAAGATTCGTTAAATCGAATGAAACGAGCAACACAAATTACACGAAAAGTTTCTCTCTGCACATTCTGACAGAAAAAGTTCTCAAAGACATATCGTATGATCAGCATTATATATGGTATTTAGTTATCGTACTATAGGGAAGTTTTTACAAATTTCATAAAACGAGTGCATCAACAAACATTGATCTCACCTGTCGTCTGGCCGATCGTCGAATGACTAGAACGAGATTAGAGAAGGCTTCATAGTTACTGTTGTATGCGAGAATAGCCCAGTGATTTTCTGGCCTGTAGAACGACTATATTTTTGATTTTCAATCGCTTACTTAGTTCAAAACTGCGAATACTTTCTCTCATTTGCGAAAGACAGAATACTCCCAGCATCGGCCTTTCGACTGCGCATTCAATAGCGCCAAATGATTTTTCATTCTGCATAAGTAAAGACTGGGCTTTCTAGAGCTTATATTAGCTCATTCTCATTCTCATAGCTCATTTCAGTCATAAGGGGACAGATGAAAACCGACCCTCAATCGCTGCTGAGGTAATTTTCATAGAAGTGCTAGTAATCATTTGAAAGCTGAGACTCGAGACTACGCCTCACGGCACCGGTTTTCAAAACACCCCTTTGTAACGCTGTAGCATCCAGACCATTTTGATTCACAGCCGTAATTTCGCCTGCAGTTAAGCTGAAAACCATGTCAATGTGTAGTAGAAAAGTTTTCGTAGTATCTTAATATATTGTTTTATCTGGAGTTACTTTCAAGGCGGAGAAAAATTTCCAATCGAATAAAAATTATATCGATATTCTCGCCTCGCCTTTCTCTTGCCACCCTTCTGCCATGGCACTCGCTCTGTCGAATAGCCGGCAAACAACGTTGCCAAAAATCTGAAACTCGATCCTATCTTCCCTGATGAACCGTATTTTCAGAAATGAAGCACATCGCTAAAATCAGAAAACATTACACTATCAGGTAATTACTAATAGTCTAAATAAAGAGCTCCGTCCAGCGAGTTCTGAAGCACAAACCAAAAGACCAGAGGGTGTCAAAAGATCAAAAGAGCTCTATAGAAAGCAGATGTATTTTTGAGTTTGTTAAAGCTTGTGCTATAGTTTGAGCACTAGCACTCTAAGGAACAAGTTTCGTCCGGCGAAATATAGGCGGGATAAGAGAAAAAGCACGTCATTTTCCGAATAATAACTCATTTTGAACGTCGCAGCTTTATAAAGGGTTGTATCTGAAGAACCGTCGACGTGGGGCTGTAGCCTCAAGTCTCGTCTTTCTAATGGTTACTAACGCGCCTACTCCTCTTTAGCGATAAAACTGGCTTTTCATTTGTCTCCTCATAACTGAATCCTATCGCTTACATATTAAGGCAGTAATAACCTTCCAGTCAAAAAGGTAGGCATAGAGCTGGGTGTTCTTCGTTCTCGTCACTACATCTTTGATATTGTTGAACACACTCTGAGTCTTTCGCTTCCTTCTGCACAATTCTCAAGCTAATTTTTACACCAAATGAATTGCCAAGTGAGAAATTATTCGCTGAGCATAAACAGGACATTGAAACCAATCCTTTCCTTATGAACATTATTTTTGAGACATTCAGTCGAAGACCAATGAATTCACAAACGCAGTCAAAATCGTTCAAAAATTATCTTGGTTGGCTGATTGTCAACCTTATAGCAGCGATGTCCACCAACATAGGTAACAGTATCGTTACAGAATGGCAATATTTTGATTGTGTCATTTTTGCACAGCTTGCTAAAAAATTGTTCATGTTCTAAGCAAAGACGCCCCAGATGCACAGAGTTTTCACGACTACCTATCTTCCACTGAATCAAATGCCTTTTATACATCATTTGAACTTAGACAGTGCAGCCAGTTCCACTCTCGCAAACTTTAGTGAGTCTTGTTATCGTGTGAATTAGGGCTTTAGCGATGAGCCATTTTCGGGAACCAGCTTGTTCGCACGGGTGCTCTTTGTCTTGTATACTTTGAGCCCTGTTTAAGGTGACTTCAGTGAAGTTCACACACTGCAGCCGGTAAACAGATCAGACAATAGTTCCAGCTGTAGTGAAGGCCTCCTTTCTAAGGATTAATTCTGCCCTGCTGATTTCCAACGATTGAACTTTGTATACTGTTATAACGTATAAAGAGGTAAGCTTGTGTTTCTATGGGAAATCGTCGAAGATTTTTCATATGCTAATGCTTTGTCCCGTTCAAATCAAGTGTAGCTCGATTTTTCTCACCGGAGTAGTTGATATCGGATTGAGGGAAGAAATCTAGTGACTCCACCTTCCTTTATTTCACATGACGTCAAGATGACGTGGCTATCAAGCAGATTCAAGTGGTCATCGCTTTTGTCTTTTTCCATTGCCTTTGTGGAAGCTAGAACTGTTCCTTCAGGCTGGTGAAATGCAATCATCCTGGTCATCCAATTGATGAAGCTTCGATGAGCTCTGCAAATTTTCTTCCTAACTTTTGCAGCTGAGAGTATCTGCTTGTCTTCTCTCTCTTAGATCTTCTTTTCTCGTTTCTCTGCAACGTATAAGCTCGGATGTGAGTTTTTGGTTGCCTGCGCCTCATGTAAGTCTACGCTGGTATATCGGCTCGAGTGCTTGTGGAGACAGAAATCTCTTTGTGAGTTTCAATTTTTTGTCTATTATAGATCTCGTGTGAAGATGCTGGATAAGCAGGCCTTATTATTCACTGACATTGTTAGTGACTATATCTTTCTAGGAATAGAGTAATGATTTGAATGGATCCCAGATTGCGACAGTTTTCGGATTTTGTTCTTAGGTTCTTAGAGTTTGGCGGCCATCTTTTCTTTCGTGAAAAAATGATGATGCGCGAAGGAGGAATTGATGCGCTTTGCTCAAGACTGTTGCTTTTCTCTTTTCTCGCTTCTGTGCAGCTGTTTGTAAGTTTGAACGTGAGTTGGCGGTTACTTACGGCTTGCGTGAATCCATATTGTATTCCGTACTAGAGTCTTCCTGAAGAAAAACATCTTCTATTGGCTTTACTAAAATGTGGTTCATTTTGTTAGGTACTCTGCGTGAGACACTTCCGTCCACCCCAGAAGGGGGGTCTTGGAATTTCAAGCTACCACGCTATCACGGGTGATCACCATAATAAAGTCAAATAGAGTCACATTCTTTGTGCAATCCAACCTCCGGGTTCCAACTTGACGTTTCTGAGGTCCTTTTTACTTCCAGTCCTTGAAAGAGTACAATCATCTTTAAAAAACTTTTCGAAATCAATATAATTCCAAAAAAGAATGATTTAAGCTCAAAAATCAGTAAGGAACATTTCAACCTCGTTTCCACCGTAGCCTCATGTTTACGTGTAAATAATAAAGATGATCAAGCCTACATTGTTCCTCATCGTTTCAACCAAAAGTGACCAATCCCTGTTATCTTTTTAAAATGATTCATTGTTCATGCCTATTTTGACGAGACAACTAATACGCCTTTACCTTTGATAACATATTTGCAGAAACAGTTTTTCTGCGATGTTACAGATTAGCATGAATTTGAGAGGCGTCTTCTTGTCTCGGCCAGGCCGATGATGTCGACTGATTCTTCTCACCTATATATTCGCTTTTTTATTGAGGATTGGCATGCAAGTGTACATGCGTTATGGATACAGATTGTCACCATAGTACTTGCAACTTTGAGCAGCCTAGTATGCCCTAAGTTTTTGGCCACTTTTTCGCACTTATCGTTCCCGACGCTACCGTATCGCGGATTACTCTAGGGCTACGGTAGTAAGGCCCAATTTTCCTATTGTTTGGCTTTTCAAAGCTTCGAACGTAAAGACTGGGCATTCACAGGTGTTTGTTACCATCTCTCGGAATGGCAGGAAGCAACTTACTTATTGAAGGCGACTCCTAATCGCCTCTCTTGTACTCCCCACTCGCTTCATTACAAGCCTGTAGCCAATTCAAATAGTAGAAGTAGAACTATGTTAGACTGTGATCCGTGTTGAATTCTCCTTCGCGACTCGGAGACTCGCCACATGCCCTTTTTACTGATCGGACAATGATTCATCTATGAAGGATATCCGTGGATTTATCTACGATCAGCGAGATCTTGATCCACGTGATGATATGACTTTCATAGGAGTCGTGAAATGCGCAAATTCGAGCAGGTCTCAAATTACCATGTTTTGTGGCTCATTCTGAAGTCTATTAAACCCGGTTGGAAGTCTTTTAATCTGCAGGTCTTTGCCTGTGTGCAGTTATCCTGTTTTACTGAGATAAAGTTGCATTTTATTTCATAATTATTGATTGAGCCAACATGTCATGTGGCATATCAAATAGGCTGACCTATAGAGTCTACTACACGTGTTTCAACCTTGGCGGTCTCGTCAGTCAGGCATTTACCCTTCCCGTTTAGCCAATCCTCTCGGGGCGCTCAGTCCCCTATACTAGGAGTAGGCGACGACGAACATTTTATGTCAGGCAAAATTATCACCGAACAAACAGTGTTGTACACTTGATTGCTCTTGGCTGGTATCGTTAATATATCACACCTTTCGCTTCGAAAGCTTTCTCAAGACCACGCTCCAAATTTCAACCTATCTCGTAACTATTATTTGAGCCAACATATCATGTGGTCTGTTAAATAGGCTGACTTATAGAGTACAATGCATGTGTTTCGACCTTGACGGTCTCGTCAGTCAGGCATTTCCCTTCCCGTTTAGCCAATCCTCTCGGAGCGCTCAGTCCCCTATACTAGGAGTAGGTGACGACGAACATTTTATGTCAGGCAAAATTATCACCGAATAAACAGAGTTGTATACTCGATTGCTCTTGGCTAGTATCATCAGCATATCATACCTGTCTTTTTTTGGAAATTATATTTTTTAGAACAGATGATATTTTGATTTTACTTTCTTGTTTTAAAGCTTATGTTTCCGATATGAAGCAAAAACAGCAATTAAACTTTCGTGATTCGTTGGTGTTTAGAGTAGCATTTATGCTTGCTACTAATATGCATACATTGGAAACTTGAATAATCATGTCGTCTTATCGGCTTTACTGAATTTTATTGTGAATATATTCAAAACTGAAAGCATAAAAGGCCAAATGGATAGAGCTCTTGGCGTTGATCAGTCTCTGAGAGATGCGCCATGCAAACATCCTTAATTTTTAGCTTCGACTGAGGTGATTAAACTCATGTCTACCCTTTACATTGATCTCAGTGGATATATCTAATCAGTGCTGTTTATCCTTCCATAGAAGTCTGGTATCAATTCACCAACCGAAGAAGGATAGAAATTTTGATGAGCCTTCAGCATGGGATCGAATCATCGATGCTCGCTGACCGATCATATGTGGCGCAAAGCACCTGTAATCATAGTGCTACACGCGCTTATATCAAAAAATCTGTGAAGTTTTTAACTCTTAAAATATTTCGAAAATCAATAAATTATGGGTAGTTACTGGAAAATCAGTTTTCTCGCCCAAACGGTCCGTGTTCTTCTTTGAAATTCAATAACTCCATTTTTCAGCGAAGATCTGACAGAATTCTTTGCGATAGCTTAGTTGAAGTATTGGATGGAAATATTCGTGAATCACTCAAAGGCGTTCAATTTGTAATACCTGTTAACGAAGGTGAGTCTTCGTAACTATAGCAATATGTACGTATGTTTTTTTCTTCTGATTCGACTACATCCATTGTGGGCATGCTCAGTAGTAAAACGATCCCTTGACATTTCCGTCGTGAAACATATTTCACCATTTCAACTGTTGTTGGTGAGGGAAAGCAGCAGTGGCCCACTAATAAAAGGATCTGCACGGCATAGTTTCTTGCCCAAGATATTATAGAAATCTCTGTTGAAGACAAATTAAATAAGTAAGAAGAAAATACTGATCACTCCGTCAGGGAAGTGTCATCTGCTGACTCCATCGTACTACTGTGGAGATAAATGGTTGCATTTTTCGCCTATAAGTCAACTTGAGTAGACTTTTCAATATATCGTGGCAGTGTTTTTACCATCTTAGACTAGCCTTCACCAGTCTGGCAACCTAGTAGTGATGGAGATTTGGTAACAGCGGTACACCAACCAGCGACTGACTCTGTGTGCATTGTGGAACATCTCGAGCTATTGAGCTAAAAATGCCCCATTTTATCGTCAAGTCGTTCTTATGAAATGTACCTACTGTGCTCCTCAGTAGCATTCAGAGTCACCGTTGATGATAATATTATGGCTTGTAGTGCCTAGTAATCTACTTTTCCACTCTATGATAAGAAAATTGGAACTCAGTAAGACTTACAATGGATCTTTTCCTTTTTGCGAAATAACATTCAAACAGTAAGATTAGGCTCTTCTATATCCGTGAACGGTAAACTTCGTAACCTAATAAACTAGAAGCAATTCACGAATTAAATCAAAAGATCGACTGTTTTTAGAACCCAAAAAAAAACATTCACAATAATTCCAAAAAAGAATGCTTCAAGCTCAAAAAACGAGGTTGTTACGCCAGGGTCATACACCGGTGTTTCGGAGGTTCGTCCTCCTCGTCAGTGACCCCCGCCCCCACATTCAGCCCTGCATTGTAGCAAGGAGGGAGGCGTATGTGGTAAGTGGTGATGGCATAGTGTACAATGACACTTCAAAATATTTCCAAAAAAAAGAAGAATGGCCGAAACCATCGACTGATGGTGATGGACCATTGTCATAGTACACTGTGCCATCACCACATACGCCTCCCTCCTTGCTTCAATGCAGGGCTGAATGTGGGGCGGGGGTCACTGACGAGGAGGACGAACCTCCGAAACACCGGTGTATGACCCTGGCGTAACAACCTCGTTTTTGAGCTTAAAGCATTCTTTTTTGGAATTATTGTGAATTCACGAATTATTGGTAGAAAATGAATTGAGAATAAATATGAATGGCATGTCAATTAAACAAGATCTACTGCAAGTTTTATTGAGTTCCAATTTTCTTATTATAGAGTTCTCATGACTGTAATGAGGGAGTGCCTGAGTTGTTCAATCTTTACGTGGCCGGGGAAATATTTTACACAAATTAGAGGATATGACTTATTTTGAGCCATAGGTCTAGTGCTATATAGGCGCCTATTTCGTCCTATTGGGGACTCATCAGTAGCACCCTCCCTCGGTTCCGTCGATCCTTTGAGGTTAAATAATCCTCTAAAGGAATCGGCGCCGAGTAAAAACTAATCACCCAAAGGTCGGATGATGGTCTTACCTGACTTGTGGTGACCGGCAGTCGAGCTTACGGCTTTTAAAATGAACTATACTTCTGCTATCGACTTGCTTTTTTACAGACCCGCTCAAAATGATTTAATCTGATAAGGATATGACTTATTTTGAGCCATAGGTCTAGTGCTATATAGGCGCCTATTTCGCCCTATTGGGACTCATCAGTAGCACCCCTCCCTCGGTTCCGTCGATCCCTTGAGGTTAAATAATCCTCTAAAGGAATCGGCGCCGAGTAAAAAACTAATCACCCAAAGTCGGATGATGGTCTTACCTGACTTTGTGGTGACCGGCAGTCGAGCTTACGGCTTTTAAAATGAACTATACTTCTGCTATCGACTGCTTTTTTACAGACCCGCTCAAAATGATTTAATCTGATAAGGATATGACTTATTTTGAGCCATAGGTCTAGTGCTATATAGGCGCCTATTTCGCCCTATTGGGACTCATCAGTAGCACCCTCCCTCGGTTCCGTCGATCCCTTGAGGTTAAATAATCCTCTAAAGGAATCGGCGCCGAGTAAAAAACTAATCACCCAAAGTCGGATGATGGTCTTACCTGACTTTGTGGTGACCGGCAGTCGAGCTTACGGCTTTTAAAATGAACTATACTTCTGCTATCGACTGCTTTTTTGCAGACCCGCTCAAAATGATTTAATCTGATAAGGATATGACTTATTTTGAGCCATAGGTCTAGTGCTATATAGGCGCCTATTTCGTCCTATTGGGACTCATCAGTAGCACCCTCCCTCGGTTCCGTCGATCCATGGGCTAAAAAAAAATGGCTACAAATTAGAGGGCTGGCAATGGGGCAATGATTGGCATCAAGCCTTGCAATTGACTTCATGTCCAAAGTGGAAGGTCTAGTCGTGGCCCATTATATACTGTCGATACATAGATGATTGTCTTAATATCTGCTCGACACACGAGGAGATCGACATATGTTTTTTGATTTTTTGAATAAGCAGTCAGAGCACATCAAGTTTCACGAAGGAAACCTAGGGAGAATTGGCTTCCATTTTTGAACGTTCTAATTCACCTTTCTTAAAGTTGCATTACAAAATGGCATCGCAATCCAAGTAATAAAAACATGTTAGTGTACTACCTTTCTTCCCACCCCTCATACAAGAAAAGAGTTGTCGAACGAAACATGTACCGAACGGCCACAAGTATTTGTACGGAGAGTGGGGAGATAGAAGAGTCACTACGATTGGCACGAAAGATAGCCATTTCAAATGGCTACGAAAGAGCAGCCTTAGTTAGGTTAATATAGAAAGTTATGGCTCATATCATTAATAACGAGAACGATGTTGTTATCTAAGGCGGGAAGATTTGAAAGTACCTTTGTTAACGAATGAAATAAGCGCAACTATAAAAAGGTGTTTAAGAAATAGTGGTCTGGAAAACTGCGTAAGAATCACGAAAATTCCTCCTGATAACTTACGTCACCAATTGGTTCGGAACCGCTTGTGTGAGACTGAAAATTCTAAAGTATGTCCTAATAGTGGAGGTGGAGACTGCATCAGTTCGCGTTACAATATACCTGATCTCTTGCACAACATGCGGTGGAGAATACATTGGCGAGACAGGAAGACCACTTCGGATCCACATCGAAGAACATTTATATGAGAAAGCCAACAGAAAAACAAGTAAGCTTTTGGGGGCACACGGAGTAGGAGAACATGACGATACGGACTTTGATGTGGTAGTGAGAATTCTGAGGCAGGAAACAAGAACATCGTCTTGAAAAACCTTTGAGGATTTTGGATAAACCGCAGAAGACCAGGAATGAATAGGAGAGGACAATGCCTGAACATTACAAGTGATATGCCACTTTATCTCATAATTATTTTCTAGTCTGAGTGTGGTTCACTTTGCAAATTGTGTCACATTAGACGATGACCGATCTCATGATACTAAATAAGGTGTGGGTTTTCATGACTAGACTGTCGATTTATTTTCTATTGGATTTTTGATGCATGCGAAAATTAACCGTGTAATCAGATTGATATAATATATACGTCTTGGCTATGATGAAGGTGTTGCCGCCGAAACGATGGCCATCGAGTCTTGAGGAAAGGAATTACTAATCTCATGCAAGTTTTGAATAGCGAAAACAACAGTTTGTGAGAAATTTGTATTTGTAATAAACCAACTCTGCGTGCTTTCGGAAAATTTATGAAGAAAAACGAGCTTTTCAAATTCCAAGTCAATTCGACAGAATGCCTACTTGTTTATGTTTGATGCAGTTCTTAGAGCATTAATGTAATACACACTTAGCCTTTTACAGCCCTACACAAGACTAACTAGTTTTACAACGGTGTAATCGTCTCATGGAGTGTTCATTTCAGCAATATCAATTAGCTACCTAATGGTGGATCAACCGCTTGCGCTACCCCGCGGAGGTATACGTACCTTCCACGCCGGAATCACTTCAAACGATCATAGTGGAACGAAATTCACTCCATCATTGATAGAATCGCAAACACGACGTAATCTATCACATCCATGAAGGTCTACTATCAGAAGTCGTGCAATCGATATGCAATAAAGGATACTGAATGCGTAAGTGATAGATAAAATGAAGAACACTTAGCAAAATACGCGCCTGATTCGAAAAATGAGTAGTTAATATGAACATTGATCAAATGTTTCAGAATGTGAGCGATTATGGAAAACAGTAATAAAGTGACAGTCTGTTACATATTTATTTATTTATTTCAAGCGACCCGTCAGCACAATTTCCTGTGCAAAATCCCAGCTCATCTTAGATTCGTTTTCTTGCCGCCATCCTTCACAAAGGTCATCAAACATTTTATGTGTTCAGCAGCTACTTGGGGATTTCAACTTCTTTATTTGAAAGTCGTAGAATGCTGCATAAGATGTTTCCTCTTGTAATCTTAGAGGTAATCAAGCTAAGGCGATCTTAGTTGATCGATAGTAGGAAGTAGTGGGGGATTGAAAAGTGGGCTTGCATGTCACGTTGCTATCTGATTACGACTACTTGGACAATTTGGAAAAGCGACTTTCTTTTACTTTGGCACCAAAGTCAATTGTGTTAGGTCTCCGACTAAGTTTCCGAACTTGATCCAGAAATAAAAAATTACCCACAAAAACAATATTTTTTTAAACTACTTTGTGCAAAATTTTCATGCCCATCGCTTGATATATTTTTGCTCACAACTTGCTGCTTTACGAGTTTCAATTGGAGCACAGTTTTCAGACTGCCTTTGACATAATCAATCTTGCAAAAGGCCGCCAAGTTGTGGGTAGAACTACGGCGTATGAATGGTTTGCAAACATTCGCAAAGGAAATACTGATTTGGCCGATCAATCAAGATCCTAAAGACCGCGTAAAATTGATCGAGAGGCAATCATTGAAGCTATTGAGGAAGATCCGACTTTGTCAACCAGTGATTTGGCTTATGATTTCCAATGTTCAGACGAGCAGATTGAAGATTTTGAAGCAAAATTGCGCGAGCTCATCTTCATCATCATCGCCACTTTTCGTTTTTGAAAAGAATTGTCAGCATTGATGAGAAGTGGATATTCTTCAAGACCCAGCGTCGTCCAATCAGTGGTTGCCACCAGGTCAGGAAGGACCACCAACACCGAAAGCAAATCAGTTTGCGCCAAAAGCAATTTGATCATTTTCCGGGAACAAAGTGGGCTGATTCATTGGGACTTGTTGCAAGCCGGTCAGACCATCAGCGCTGAGCGATATTGTCAGCAACTGGACCATTGCAATCAAACAATTCCACATCACCGCCGTCGCCTTTTGCTTCAAGACAATGCAGAGCCACACGTTGCCAACGAAAACAAGGAAGAAGTTGACCGACTTGGGCTAGGAGCACTTGGATCATCCGTCGTATTCACCAAACGTCTGCCTCCGTCCGGTTTCCATCTCTTCAAATCATTGGGGCACTGGTTGGACAGAAGCTACGTCGGGACATCAATCATTTGTGTCGGAAATGAATGGTTGGCTTGCATCAAAGAATAATCGAGGTTTTATGTGCGCGGAATTGATCTTCAATCAATGTTATTTGGTATTTAGATTACTTGGAATAATAAATTTTTGGATTTTTTGATCAAGTTTGGGAACATAGTTGGAAATCCCTGATATCAAAGACTTAAGTGCTTGAGCTGGCGCGATGTTGGTAGTTGTTGTTGTTGCTGACAACTACCAATCTCGCGCCTTCTGAAACAGCGAAGCCTTTGACACTTACATATTTTGAACCTCTACTTTGACTGCTTATTAGGAGTACGTGAGACAAGGTAACTTAATCTTATGGTACTGTACTACATATATATATATGTCTGATTTTTGAAAAGTGCCTATGTTCGGGCCGGGATTGGATTAAAATAAGAATTCCACCTAGAATTGGCAAAAGTCATATACTGAGGTATAATTGAAAGCTTGTATCATTTTAGCCTTTTTATTCAATGAAGTTATGTAGTACAGTACATTGAGATCTTATTGCCAAGTTCGTCTTGGTAGTTCAATATCCTATCACTATGTTGGCAACAAACCTTTATACGGCGCACCTTCACGTTCCCTCCGAGTAGCGTTGCGGACGATTCTTCATTTCTCTCTTGAGAACTTTTAATCGGCTAGCTGCACATGTTATTTGGCAATATAAGCGACCCTTGCATTGATGTCAATGCGTGCTCCTTAATTGTTTTAGCGGAGACGCTTTGCTTGGTTCATAATGAATCGACAAGTTATATAACGCACAGTCTGTCAGACATAATCCATGATAACAGTATAAATCATTAGCATCTAATAACATTTTGGCAAGAGTATTTTTCGAACACACAATTCTCAGCACACTCAACGTGAAAAATTTTTTTGAACTAAGAAAAAAATTCGTTTTTAAACAAGAGTTACGCAAAATAGGCTCATTTCTTACGTCATAACCGCAATGATTTGCTGCAATAATTCTATCTAAAAAAATCTATTCTTAATGCTTTTGTGCAGATTTTTCAATTGTTCCAAATTATTCACATCGTTTTGCAATGTATCCACTTCAAACAACGTCTTGAGATTTCAGGAACTTAATAATCAATGATGGGCAGTTGCATATGAGTTGTCGAAAGGCGGCAATAACTGTGAGAAATATGGGAGGTTAGTTATTTTTCACGATGGTGAATCTCAAAATCCTCATTCTCTGCTTACGTTACTTAGTAAAAGACCTCTCTGAAGTTGTCACCGATCTTCGTTATCTAGGATCATTAGTTGACTAAAAAAATGCGATGCCTGACATGTGCCATTAAGTCTGGCTTATGACTTTGAAATCGATCTAGTTCATGAATAGAAATCTTTATTTAACCGCTTTTTTGCGGTGTTTGTGATGTTACAAATATATCCAGTGATGCAAAGTGACGTGCAAAACTTTCGCGTCAGGCGGGACTCGAATCCACATCTCACTCTATCCGAGAGCGCGTACTACTGACGCCCATTTTGCCACACCACTCCACAATTTCTGATCTAGTACATATTTGAGATGCTGGTGGATTCAGCAATGATTGCTGGTCACCTATCCAATTAGCGAAATACTGAGATGGATATATTGCAGCCTCAAATCGTTCTCTTTCGAAAAGAAGCAGGTTGAACATAACCTCCGAATGTGGCTCCATTTCTACATCGGTTATATGTGATTTTTATGGGGAATAGTCAGAAAAAATCTGTTACCTTTGATCATTTCGATATACATGATATAGTGATTCGTTTTTCTTTTTATCACGACAAATGTACTAGACACCCTTCAAGTGAAATACATGATTGTGCACATATGGGAGATAAAAAGTTGTCTGGCGTTAATCAGTCTCTTTCGGGATGCGCCATGTGTTGCACTTCCTCCATTCGTGAAATCTTAGTGGTGCTTAAATGCATATTCAGCCTCTATTACCATCTATCGCAAGACACGGTTAAAGTTTGCGAAAGTGACGTACGGGATGGAGTCAACGACCATTTGTTCTTAGGGTACCTTTATCACTCCCCTATACACGCTTACTTAGATAATCGATTTACGAAAATGATTGGAATCGTACAAAACCATTAACTTATGAGATGGTTTGTTGAGGTTTTAAAGTAGACTATAATCGTAATTCCGTCAAATGTAATCTTTTTCTGATCAAACCAGCTCTAGACCTTTCTGGTGCTAAGGCCATTTGAACGGGTTGCTTAGAAAATTCCAAGAAGATTTTAGCTTTGAGTGTGAATAACAGTTTAGTTGGACGGCGCTTTTTTATGAGATTTCGTTTGCGTAGGATTTTGATTGATTGTCAACTACATTTTTTCAATGAAATCTAAAAATGGCCATACCCCACCGGTGTTTTTCAAATTCTCCCGGGATACAGTCATTAGGTTTCTGAGTCTTTACGAAGTTTCTCGCCACGTTGATAAGTTTTTGCGGTTGCGACGGAAGTAAATGGATTATTGCCAGCAGAAATGCACTTGCCGTCATCTGAGTTGTGCAGGGAATCGCTCTCATATTCAACACCACAGTTCGACTTACCTTGACTGCATTGGTAGGTAGTGTATAACACGGAACTCGGCCAGCTAAGTCGCTCAATTTTGGTTGGTTTGCGGAATTATATGAATTGGTGCCATTTACAAGAGGCTTGATCGCAGAGCATCGAACTTTCACCCATCTAGGGTAGACACCCTGTATTGAAGTAAGTAACAACCGCGCACACTAAGAGAGAGTACCAAGTTCAAATAGCATTTATTATGCTAGTAGAAAGTAATAGATGAAGCAGTCGATTTGACTATTTCCTTAAGGAGTTCTATTGCAACCGACTTCAATTAGATCGTCAATGAAACAGTATGCATATCTGCCCCATGCATTAATTCATTGATACATATCGATGTAACAAGTCAACGTCTTTATCCTATCTGACAAGCAATTATTGCCAAAGTGCCAATGAGGAGGATTAAGGCACGATTTGCTGAGGATACAAAATCGAACCAAGGATGTGCAATGTCTGGCCTATACGTTGACTTAAACACTCCTTCTTATGTATCAGGCCACTATTCTGCATGTTGGTTAAGCCTGTAGCACGGGTCGTCAATAGATACGGTACTTATGTGTTAGACAGCGACATATGAAAAACCAACCCCTTCCATTGAACAAAGTTTTCTCACAGGCGTGTTAGTGATCATGCGAAACCTTAAATCCCTGGTTACAGTTCCACGTGACCCTTTTCCAAAAAAACCCTCCTATACCGCTGTAACGTTCAGGATAAAATTATGTTTCCACACTCTCCGCGCGCCTTCTTTTTCTTGGGCGTATAATCTGGAAGAACAAAAAGCATATGACTGAGTAAAGAAAGTTACGTAGTATCAGCATTAACCAATTTTACATAGAGTTTCTTTCCAAAGTGGAGGCATGTTCTCAATTAAAAGCAAGTTACACCCCACATATCTAACCCATACCGATCGATTCCCGTATCTCCCCCTGGTGAGTTGGCCGTAAACAGGGCCGCCAAATGTGTGAAGCTCGATCTCATTATCCGTGCTACTTTGCAGTGAAATGGTCTTTCCCAAAAAGCAAGCGCAACGTTGGAATCACTGTAGTTTACGCTAGTGAAAGATTACTAATAGTCTAAAAAAAGAGCTCTGTTTGGTGAGCTGAAGGGCACAATTTTTTTTCTCGTACAGACAGCGCTGTCGAACGCGTTTTTCTAGGAAGCAAACATATTTTTGAGTTCTTCGAGACTTGTACTATCAAAAAAAGTAATACCATTTCAAGGAAGGAGTTTAGTCCGGCGAGATATAGGCGAGATAAGGAAAAAACGAATGGTCGTTTGAAAACATAAGTTTGTTGTGGATTTTAAGGCGTTGTAAAAGGGTTTGTTTTGGGAAATCGGCTACGCGGGGCTACGGTGTAGCCAGAGATTTGAGGTTTTGAATGATTACTAACACTCCTATGAAAAGCTGTTGTCCAACGAAAGGGATTGATTCTTCATTTGTCGCCGTCTAACATATAAGTACCATAAACACTTTTGTTGAGCTGGCAATTCATGCGTTTCGCCTTCTTCAAAGCTCATAAATGGAGTCGATAAAACTGTCCCAAGCCCCGTATAAATAAGTATAAAAGTGTATAACAGTCCCGTGGTACAAGCTTAATCAACAAAGTAAGTATTGCTAAGGCTCCAAGAAAATCGGCTTACAATATGTTATTGGCACTCTGTGCAAGGAGTTAATACTACCGACTTTTGCAGGATGAGTCGCCTGCAAAAAAGGGTGTTGGTCACTACCATCGGGTGATTGGTGACTAATGAGCAAAACAAATAGCTAATTCGCATAGGCTTCATCCTGTCTACAGCGATATCACCGAAAAAGTTTTCTATTCAATAGCGCTTCACCGAAAAATATTAGACTCGAGCGAAGCGGAGGCAAAGATCTATCACAAGCTCGAACGACAGTTGACTCGAATTATCGGCTCTAAGAAAACAAAACGAATCGAAGTGTTGGCCGAATAAAACCATTTATTAACAACCTCGTGTCACAGGGTAGACAACAAAGAAAATATGATTAATTTGTAATGTATAGGCTAAAGGAAAGCCGGTTTACAAAATACCGTTTTACGTTTTATCCTCCGAAAGAAATAACGGTCTCGAAGAGATAAAGAATTTGGTGATAATGGAGCGCGAGTTAGCGACCGACCCAGTGTGCATTACAAAACATCCCTAACCATGCACTGCAATCTCGGCTTCATAAACATGTACACCAGCATTCAGGGCTGAATACTGAAAGATAACGAATTGAGTGAGAATAGCTAAATTTACCATAACACATGACAACGGGAAATCTAAGTTTCAAATGAGTAGCCTTTCGAAAATTGCATTATGATGTTGCACAGAGAAAGTCGATAATACCGGTGATTTGCTGAAATTTTGAAATACCATGAGAGACAAAACACATGCCATCACGTAAATAATATAAGATCAAAGAAACTGTTAATATCCATAACTTCTAAAGCAATAGTTAAAACAAAATCCAGGTTCTTTAATTGGAAAAAAATCTCATGCACAATAACACTGACAGTAATCACGAAACAAAAATCCACAACTATATTCTAGTGATGAATACAGCAAATCTTCTTCTTACAATTCTACTGAGATACGATGGTGGCGATGTGAAAAACGATCGAAAAGAATTACACACTGTGTCGCTTCTTTATAGGTCAGGCAGGTATTCTTTTTTCAATCTTCGACAATTCTGCTGTGCTTTTCAGTGGAGAGATTTATTTAGAAAATTTGCAATGGCGTTTTTATTACGTAACCACTTTTTTCAATTTTCATTCCTAAGATGTAGCACCATGGGTGGAAAAGTTTCTGTTAGAACTCACCATGAACTACATGAGTAAACACGCTCCTCAATCACTAAACGCAATCCATTGGGCGACTCGATGCCAAATAGGTCTCACCGCTCGAATGTATCAGCATCTGTTTGAGAAAAATGGGTTCTTCCTGATTACTAGGGAACAAATGAAAAAGGCTAATTTTTTCGATGGAGAGGAATTTTTCGTAGGAGTGTTGATAACCATTCGAAAGCTGAGACTTCAGGATACCGCCCCACTTCTCCGCCTTTTCAAAACACCCTTTTGTAACGATCACCACGCAAAAACTAGCGGATATTTCTTGCGGAAAAGAACTCTTTCTTTTGGTTTTTAGTAATTATAAGATAGCGTAGTACTTCCCGATGCCAATGATGCCCTCATATCCTGAAAAGACCCGTTTCTCTGTAATGCAGCAGGTAAACAAATTGAATACGATGTGTGGGAATGGACGATCGGGGGCCATTCACGTCGCAATGGGTGTGGGCGGTCACGTGACTGCTGCCGCAAAACTCCGCTGACGAAATACTTCTCTGCGCATTCAAGGATCGAAGAAGCACTGATTATTTGATTAGACAATGAGATTAGTTGACTAGACAATGAGTGGTGGGATATCGGCTCGATCTACCGTGGCAGTCCAAGCGATTTACTGCAACGCGCGTTACACATGTGGAGTGTGATCGCCAGGCCAAATGAATGGCTGTGATACTAAAGATCTCCTCCACAATTCATATGCTTCTACAGCGTTTCTTCATGTTAGAAAATCAATCGATCATCGAGCCAACAGCCATTCACGTGGATGCCCCCGCCAGCCGGTCGCGAGTAGCCAACGGTCACCTTCTTGCAATGGCAACCAAACTTATTTTACCTGTTTGCGTTTCGAGAGAAGCGGTCTTTTCGGGATATGAGCACATCGCTGGCTTCAGAAACGATTATGCTATTGATGCGATTACTAGTACTTCAAAGGAAAAGCTTCTCTCTCTCCGGCGAGAAATTGCACGTCTGCAAAGCAAGAAACCTCCTTCTGTAGCCATATTGAAAAGAATAAGAATTCAATTTTCATGTATTTTCTTTTCATGTATTCATATCAATCATGTACTTCCAAATTGTCCATAATTTTTTCTCACATTCTATTACTTAGTCGAAGTGATTTCATTATTTCCGAAAGCTGCTCATCTCTTCTCAAAAGAAAAATAGTTCTGGAGTGTTTCCAGCAATCGACTGAGGATTTTATTTCGATTAAAATCGGAAGTAGTAACTGGCAACCATCATCATCTGAGCTATAACGATCAGGTACACAAAGCTGAAATTATTCGAGATATTCAGTATACCAGAATACAATAAGGTTTCTTTGCAGATGTTCTCAGTGATTTCTGAAGTGATGCGATCGCACGTCACTGTGCCATTGCCTGTGCCGATAGATGCCCAAACTGAAAGATCGATGGTTAAGCTCCCAACCTGACCGAATTATTTTCGGCAACCGATTTCGTATTTAGAAGGCGCTGAAGAAGATTAGTTCACGAATGAAACTTTATATTCAGATGCATCTATAGACGCGAATTCACTAATCCAGCCTCCATCATTCTAAACATTGAGTAAAATGGCTATCGTTGACATGTTTCATTATAGTAACATCTCTTATTTAGAGAGCCTGCTGATTAATTTTACTTTAGTATGGTCGATCCAAAAGCTGCTGGTGAGAAATTTTCTCAAAAGAATTGATAAGAAATATTTAAGACAAAATGATGTCTTGCCGACTTACTTTTCGCCTTAATCAACAGTGAACTATACTTAGTAAGACTGTTGCTGATCGTATTGCTATCAAGACACCTGAACTCTGATGTAGAGTAGTATGCAAAACTTTTGCGTCAGATAGGACTCGAACTCACATTTCATCTGACTCAAATCTCTAAGGAAAAATAATCATTACTTATTAACTATTTACTATTTATATAGGCACAGATGTTTATTCAGCACTTCGCCATGGACTTGAAATTTCTCAATTTCTAAAGACCACTCTCATTCGGCTATGGGGTTATTCTTACTTGTTTCAGAAGAGGTTCTAAATACACTGGTAAACAACATGAGTGAATACTTTAAGATCACCCCAGTAATCATAGCACATATGATAAAAATTATCTTCTTCGTCGACTTCAAAGAGCGCGTGATAAGGAGATTCCTCTCATCAACTGCTACTCACTGTCGATGCGGCCGGAGAACATGAGCTGAAAAAGTTTTTATCATCAGTTGGAGGAAGTTATCCGCAATGATAGGTAGTTCTACAAATTCGTTGTCGGGAATTCAATGCCAGAACAGAGAAGGTGAAGGAGAGTGAAGAATTTGAAAACTTAGGTTAGGGAGAAAGTTTTTGAGAATGGAAACCATCTCGTAAGACTCCTGTCTGCAGTGTGTATCCTTACCGGAATTCTTTCTTCAAAGGAGAACGAACATCGCCGCTGGACATGGGAGTCATCGCAAAGGCATGACGCAAGTGAAAATCGACGGCATACTTACAATCAGAGGATGGCGCCTATTTAACCACTCCGTAGTACCATCCTTCTGTAACAAGTCCGATACCATTGTTCTCGAGTGAAGATACAGTTCCGCCGTAAGATAAGAACAATTAATGTCATCGACCATGAAGAAGTCGTCAAGCTGTTTTACGACAAAAACGTTCTAAATGAAATCCTATTTAACCATGACCAGCAGATTAAGGATGATCCGACCGAAGACTATGAGTTGCTTTTTAAAGGATTCAAGAACTGTGTCAGTTGGCTTCCATTACTCTATGAAGAAGACCATATTGCTTCTCCATCACTACAAAGGAGTTTGCTCGAAAATAGAATAAAGTTAAAGCCTAATTTCTAATGCAACACATTGAGTTCCGCATAATATTTAGTGCCCAGACCAGAGGAGCTTTGCCAATAGTGTCTACACTAGTACAGGCAGAAGATGTTGAAAGCAGCACAAAAAAGTTCTATTCTGAAGAATTACCATCGGAAACTGCAATTATAGCGTTTCCACTGTCAGCCCACATTATTGACATTATTGAAGGTGGAATTACTATGACTTGCCGCCATGATTTGAAATTGATAACAAAAATATTCTACACTTATCTTCTCCCTTCAGCCATTCCCTTTTGAACATCGAAATCCTTTTAGAGAACAACAGAATAGATTTGTGCCCTCCGAAGTTCGGGTTGCTACAGCAAGCATGGAAAAAAGCACAGTGCAAGTCACACGTAACATCACTACCGAGTTCCTAAGGAGGGGAGGGTCCATAATCTTGCAGGTTATTTCTAACAGCCACATATGAACCCATCAAAACTGTAATCAAAAAAAGTACAAAAAAAATCTGCGACTAGGGTCCAGTTTTTACGCATGACGAATCGCCAGCGTCATAGTCAATCCGCCAAAAAAAAAAAGAGGAAAAGGGATCCTCACGATGTTATCATTCGAGTGTTGTGCTATGTTGAATACGCTTTACAATTTTGTCAGAACGAAAGATCATCCTTTTTGCGACGTATAAGAGATTTTTGGGTCGCGGGCACAACCAGCTCTGAGGCACACTTTCGAAGCACGGTTTTTTAACTGGATGGGCCACATCGAAGCCGATCGAGGTGTCCATCAGGAAGGTGTGGCGAAGAATGTCCCCTCCGCCCTTAAACCGGTTAAGGACCCACAGGCGACCAGAAGACGTGTCCGCCTTACAAGCAGCTCCTTTCTCCGTATGTTTGGCCGCCAGCTCCCTGGCCCAACGCCGTCAAACCATTCACGGTCTGGTCCTCCCTCACTGACAGTTGAGCGTGGGTAAGTGAAATTGTGATGGTTAGTGGTAATGGAATGGTAATGATAGTGTGAGATGTAGGTCAGTGGTGATAAGGATAGTACTAGTGACAGCGCTAGTGATGGCGATAAATGGATAATGATTAGGTACCGTCATTGAGACAGCTTGTGTAATGGATGGGTAATAGTGAAATAGATGACCATCGGATCATGTGATCACTAGTGGATAGTGATGATATGGATAACGACAGTAGATGGTGACTAACCGTTAGTGATAGTTCGGCCAACTATCATATTATCTTCATTATCATCATATTAATAAGTAATAATCCATAAAGATAATAATGATAATGATAGATGATAATATTAAAAATTAAGAATAGCTACCATTATACACTATCACTGTCGCTATCACGCCGCCATTACCACTTATCCACTATCACCATTATCACTAAACAATACCCAACTGCCACTACCTTCTGCCATCATCAGTATCACTCGCTGTCACTATGATTCACTATCACTATCACTACCGGCCACTATCACTATGATCACTATCACTATTATCATTATTAATTATCAGCCCTATTACCGCCGTCACTATCACCATGACCGTTATCACTGCCGCCAGTGCCACTTTGATCACTGTTGAATCACTAGCACTACCTCACCACCACTAATACAACCCAATCACAAATCACTATCACCTATTTAAGGGCAGGACGTGATTGGTGAAGGTCGGAGGTTAGGAGTGGGGACATTGGGGGTGAGAGCCAGGCACGCCTTCTGGGTCCTGTGGTCCTCACCCGGTTTGATTCTTACTTTTGTCGACAAATAAAGGCATTTGATGGGTCGAAAATAGAGTAGTCCTATCATGTGTTCGTCGATCAAGAGGTGAATCCAATTGATAGGATCATCAATCGACAAGGATCAAATCATCAGAGATAAGTGGTCATTCCTAGAATTCATTACGGATTGTCAAAGGTCACGAGACTACATATCGGAACTGTACCTACGAAAGACATCATTTTCGTCGACTCCCTCACCATAACCCATCAAAAAAGTGGTTTGGACGTGGCAATGCGATATCCCCACTAAAAACTGTACAGCTTCGCACTGTAGTAGATGATGAGGTCGCTGGATGGGAACAATAAGAGCATGCGCATTGATGGATAATTCCTCCAAGCGTTCGTTTCCCGATAAACATCTTCATATTTTTGGAAAGTATTAGTGAGGCAGATACGATGCCCAAGAAGACGCAGGCGAAGCGAGAAAGGAAGATCAAACTACCCATGAATCGCTTGAATGACCCAGTTTCATGAAAAAACCGCGATGCACTGGGGTAAACGAAATTGAACCTAGGTGGTTCTCGCATTATACGCGACGTACTAGTCTCGTACAAGATATTTTGGAACTGTGTTTCCATCTTGTACATAGAAAATAACATACAGAAGAAACTTAGAACGAGAGCGAAAGCAGTTGTGAGCTATTGCACATTTGGGGTTCTCACTCAGACCCAGCCATCGGCTAGATAATTCGCACAAAACTAACATTAACTTTTGTGACTGAGTGCAGTTGTTTTCATCGAACGCCACATGGCATGCCTCAGAAAACTAGGGCTGATGCTGTCGACCAGCGGTTCAAGAACTACCGCCGCGAAACGACTCTCAAAGCGCTTGAAACAACCATGGCTTCTCCAAATTCAAGTTGACACTCTATATATAGAGCCAGCTTGAGCACTTCCGGTTCTCAGTACAACAGTCCTTGCACGACATTTTTCGTGAATCCAGAATGAATTTGAACTCACGAGCGATGCGAGAACCACTATCGAATGGCCCGTTACTCATATAGTAAGAGATCAAATGAGAAGTGCGGAGTGGTACTATCCACGAGAGCACACCTAATCGCTAGGAAAGACCACATACTCATTGGGCAGACGTTCGTAAGGAAAATTAATAGCTATACTCGCAGCTGCCGATGTTTTACAGATCACGATAAGAAACTCGCGCCTGCTGCCGTGCTCGAATCATACTACTACCATGGCGACAATCACAAGGAGAACGAATGAAAACTGTGTTGCCACAAAATTTGCAACAATTCGTGAGGACGAGTACACAAGTATAAGTAAGTTGCTCTCTATCGCGCAACAAGTGATAAAATAGCCACTAAGTCGATCTGTGCACCCGGTCTTAGTTGAGATTACTATTCATCTATGGGGATATAGCGTAGTAGATAATTCTTCTGATTTCTCACGTGACTGTAGGATCTGCCCTAGTACCAGAGTACTTGTACTTGAATGGAACGCCTGCTGACATGTAACGGACCAGGCATCAAGCCAAAATCGAACGTGTACTCGTTACGGATACGTTCAGCCCTGTCATCGCGAGGGCACTATATGAACTATTTCAGAAACAAGAAGTGTGTTACATTCAAAGATTTAGATACCGTTCATAAAGCAAGTGATTTTTGAGGATTCGTAAGGTAGTGACGCCAAAAGTCGCCCTTCTCAGGAAGTAGGCATTACAAACTTGGTCCTTTATCCTCATATGAAAGCAGAAAATCCATCGAAAAAGTCGGCAATACCAACACGTAACTAATCTTATGTACGTTTAATACTCTTGGGTTCTTAATTTCACGTTCCAGGATCCCCACATGCTTCAACGAAGTGACGAAAAAGACAGAAGAATGAGTTACTTGAAAAAAGGAACGATTTGTGATGATGGTTGATACTGAAGAAAATCTCACTGTCTTATTAAAGGAAAGTGAAATAGTACACTCGAAGAAGTGTGATATGGAAAAATCAGAAAGAAGACATTGGAACACTTTAGTGAGGCTTATGCTAGCGGTCTGCGATCGCTCCGGCGGAGGGATGGGGGGACATCGGGCGCACGTCGTGGGGTCGACGGGGGGGTAGGGGGCAAGGCTGCCCATATAGGAAAAAAACGAAGAAAAATGGTAGGAATGGGGTTCCGCTCTTTTCTCTTCTCCGATGGATT